>JAECUM010024992.1:0-17283 GCA_016617855.1 Megalonaias nervosa | reverse complement strand
TATAGATCAATGATGAATTTCCACTTGTTAACCATTAGAGATGAAAATAACGATAAAAATAAAGTCCCCCTTTTCTAAATGAATTTAGCATGGTACACAATTTCATTGTAATCTTTTCTGTTTTCCTTCCCCCACCCCCTCCCCCGGTGTAAGGGACAAAATACACAGAAATCGGGAGTTAGAGAGAGAGAAAAATTTGGGCTTGAAATCCGTGAAACTTAACTTACGCCAAGTAAACAACAAGAACCTGGTTTGTCGTAACTGTATGTGTACGCTTTCCTTGGGATTGATCTACACATTTCTTAATATCAATGATACAAAGTTGCATACGAGCTCGTGTTATGCACATGTCAAACGTCTGTGTTCAGTTCTCTGCAGTTCGTGAAATGTGTATAAACATCCGACTAATCTTGAATTTTATACGTATATGTTTATGAAAGAACTCTACTTTTTGGCGTGCTCATTTTCAATGGATATTCTTCGTTAAGGATTTATTTTAAGGAAAAAACATTCTTGACCATCCAGACCTACTTCATACCAAGATGACGCAACAGGCTGATGTGAGGTCAATGCCATTCTTTCAGCAGCAATATCAAGTACGTAACGCATAGTTGGATAATGAATTATCTTTTCTTGTGCTGAGGTCCAATCACTTTATGAACGGAGTGTTAAGTCAGTATAATTTGCTTTATTATCGCTTTAATATTGACATTTTTAATATGGTGTTTTCATTTGTATAGATTACTATACACATGTGTTTTTTGTTTTGTGCGTATACATGTGAGTAATGTGAACAGTATTTATAGGTTACTGCATTTGTATGGGAAAATATGAACGAGTTTTTCGGATGGCTATACTGTACGACCTTGGGAGTGCAGTATATCCATCCGACAAAACGAGTTCATATTTTCTCATACAAATGCAGTAACCTTTTTATTATATGCTCATTTTCTTATTCTACCCAAGGCTTAAATATATAAACAAAAATACACTACAAGAAACAAAGTAACTGAATGTATGCCGTTTTCCAAACTAAATACACAAGCGTAGCTGCATCATTTACACAACAACATTATTAATACACACGTAACTCAGCCCAGACAAATTTGAAGTTGGTCGCGCGCTAGACGTAAGTTTCGAAAGAAAATGGCGTTTGGTCTACTTAAAATTGAAATTTGGAGTAATATTGTTAATGAATGC
The DNA here is from genome assembly GCA_016617855.1 of Megalonaias nervosa. Lineage (NCBI taxonomy): Eukaryota > Metazoa > Mollusca > Bivalvia > Unionida > Unionidae > Megalonaias > Megalonaias nervosa. The sequence goes on along the minus strand of JAECUM010024992.1, from coordinate 16,083 downwards.
GCATTGCAACAACTTTTCCATTTGATCTGGAATGAATACGTTTTGGTATTTTTTTTTATTCGACGCAGTTTCGTGATTATGGTCTGGATTTATCTACATGAAGTAACTTACATCGGATTCCAGCAGCGTCTGCCAATTTAATCGTATTGAAGTGTGTTGACATCGGCGTGCGTGTTTCTGTTCTGTCATTGAATGATTCAGATCATAATGTGGAAAAAATATGAAGTCTTTCAATTGCAATTATCCAAAAGACGCTGTGGAATTTAATATTTATTTCATTTTGAGTGCAGTAAGGAGGATGTAACTGCACTTGGAATATACTCGAAATTACAGTACAATTTCGAAAAGTGTAATCAACCTTGAGAACCCATGACATAACTCATGTAATTTGGATTTGCAGAACTACGAAAGTACATTTTGAGGAAATTCAGGATGTAAAATTGTAAGTAAATTTTTGCCATTTTATTACTAGCTAAAGAAGACAGTTTATGTCTTATAACTTGCATGTTATTGTGAGGACCCTGTCTGGCGTCTATAGCTAGCCTAAATCTGAAACATTGTATCAAAAATGTTAACGCGGAATGTCCCAAAGCTGCTGATATGTGGCAGTCCATGAAACATTTGCTGGTATGTGGCAGTTCATGAAATATCTGCTTTAGTTCATTCAGAAAAAAATTGTTTGTTTACATTAGAAAGTAGTTCCTTTATTCGCGTGCATCCAGTATGAATTAAGCGCGAGGGTGCAATATCGGGAAATATTGGACGATTCTGACAATGTAACGTTAACGGAGAAAAAAATGAGCATATAATAAGAGCAGAGCCTGAGCTATGGTTAATGCTTTTTGTGCGTATGTGCGCATACCGTACACACCTATGTAGTTGTACTATCTAAAGGTGCATGGTGTAAACACCCTTGTGATGTTGAAATTTTTATAACACCGGATAGCATCAATTAACAAGCAATTGTGAACATCAGCATATGTGATCTTTCTCTTAGTTGACTAATATAGTTCCTGAGAGAAAATGACTTTACAAATATGCAATTTTTCGAGTTAATTATTATCTAGTTGACGTATGTTTGATAGTTTATTTTACTAGTGTTTGGTAGGTAGCTGTCGATATCAAATGACAAGTAATTTAATTTTTCCAGACCTTTATTTGGATTCCGCGAAAATCTATATTTAGTGATATGTACACGTGTTAAAGAAAGTAAAAACTATAAATAATGATAGTATCGTGATAACAATATTATCATTAACAGTGAAGTTCAATTCCTTTTGAATCATTTATGAAAGATGAGCAGTAATCTATAGCTAAATAGGGAGATATCTGTCAATCAGTAATCTATATAGTTGGTGATTCTGGCACATACAAATGATTATTTTTACTACAAAAGTATAAGACAAACATATAACTTCCTGAAAACTTTCCAGTTTATTCCAACAGTACTAAATTAAAATGCTAGAACAATTTTAAAATAAAAGGCTGTTAAAAAGTATCTGATGATCCTGAAAGAGATAAGTCATAGGATAATGTTAGTTATTTTTTTAAAGCAATTCATATAAATAAAAGAGAAGTTCTAATGCAGTGAATTGAAAGAAAGGCTGACACAACAATCTACCTATACATTATTCGGACATTTGATCCAAAAACAAGTCGGGTGTATTCATTAACTTATTTGGTTATTTGTAACTAACACCATTGGAACGCCTAAATATAAAATGTGTCAGAAGCTTAGGGCTTAAAAATATAAATATATGTTCGCAAAAGAGTACCCGCTGAAGAGATTTTTAAACTCGCAAAGGTTGAAAGACTGAAAGGGAAAGGGGATATTTTGCAAGCGAGGAGTTGTCGCTTCCTCTCTCTCTCTCTCTCTCTCTCTCTCTCTCTCTCTCTCTCTCTCTCCATAGATATTTTTCGTATAAACTAAATAACAAAAACGATGTGTAAAATTTTGACACGATTCTGAAGACCAGGAAAACGAAAGGTAACAAATATATTTATGAAGTGGAAAGGTTATGGTAATTCTTTTGACAATCGGGAACCAGCTGAAACTACACTGTTAAGATAAATGCAAATTATTTAAAGTCTGTCAGAAGAAAACAAATTGGGCATTCCAAATTTCAAAGATCCTCGCCAGAATACAATAGAACCATTCATACTGAAAGACCGTTGATATGACGTTTCTCATGACGAAATAATGTCACTTAAAAGGTCTCAAAATGCCTGCTGATATTGCAGAAAATTGTTGGATGAAAAATAAATCTTCTATTGTTACGACTCTAGTTCTTCATCTTTGTAACAGAAAGAAGCAAAACAAACAAGTTTAGTAACATCAACAAATAGTTTATCAGCCTAGAATACAAAGTGAATCTCTTTTAATAAATAAAGCCACTTTCAGTATTGTGAATTAATTCCCAATAATCCTGAAAGTTCTATCACAAGTCCAAAGGTATAAAATGTTCCGAATAAATTCCAATAATCTTGAATGTCATGATGTACCAATCGTCTTGACTGTCTAATGACGCAGTATGTTTATATGCCAAGGTAGAAAGTATTCTTTTGGTATGCTTATATATTTATCATTACAGACAGATACCAACTAATGAGAGGCAGATGGTACAAAGAATCATTCAAATGAGTAGAAGACAAACATCTTTGCAATAGCACTCAAAGTAGAGAAAAAATGCCTTATACGCTTGCAATCGATCATCAAAACACAAAGAGTTCACCCGTACAGACCATCAAAATATAACATTGGCAGGTATTGCTGTTGTTGTTATGGGTTTAACGCCATTTTTTAGTACATGATAATGGTGGCCACTATATCTAGTGGAGAAAAACGCGTGAAAATCCCGGGAAGAACCACCGACCCACAGGAAACTACTGGCAAACACATACCGACGTTGGCCGAGCCCGAAATTGGAACCTCCGCGGACAGGTGAGCTGTGAGTGAACTGTAAAGGCGAACGCCTTTGACCACTCGGCCACCCGGGGCCCTTTGACAGGTATAACCACTGGTTACATAGATGCCCGATTAAAAGAGAGGACAGTGATGTGTTCGAAAATGAATACGAAATCGTAGACTGGCTCCTACAGTTATATTGGCAAAATGAGAAAGGAGCAGTAATGTGGGTGTTTTATTCTTATTTGATGGAAAGACACATCATTATTGTGGAATGAAACGAACACGTCAATAAACAGTACTTTGTAAGTGCTGCAGATATTTTGACACGAATTTAAATTACATGAACATCAACAATAGTAGTATAGGAAAAAGAGGATTCTGGACCACTTTTCACTTATAGAAGTTTCTGGTACCAAATAAGCCTTCCATCCAAGCATAAAAAACACACAAAATCGATTTAAGCCATTCTGACAAGGTGAGTTTTTGAACAACATTTATACACAGAATTGTCAAACAAAGCCTCTATCATAATATTTCTGAGATTCTCCAAACGGCTATCAAACGGCTAAACGGGTTAAATAATGACCTAACGCAAGTGTGTTAACACCATCTACACAATAACGCTTATCATCAAAATTATCTTACTGCGGAGACCAACAAACGCATTAACAACATTAAAATTAGTCTCATCCTTGAATTTACCGATAACTTTCATGTTTGTAGGATCGTGAAAACCACTTTTATGAGGATAATCAGAAAGATCAAACAGTGTCCTATTATCGTAGATATCTGTGCAAGTGTCATCGGGCTCGATTTCATATACAAGTGAATCCGTATCGGTGAGGAGCAAATTTGATTTGGGCCAATGTTTTTTTTTAACAAGCCCATATTGAAACTCGTACATAAGCCATTTTGACAAATCTAAAACTGCTGCTCCAACATAAATAGGTTTGTTAACAAGCAAGTTCGTTTTACCTTCTTTATCAAAACGAGATTCTCATTGATGTTTATTAGCTCATTAAACGTGTTAGATGCGACCAGTTTTCTGCAACGCTCTTTGTTATTGACGATTTCAATATAAACTCGTTTACGGATATTTTCCATGGTCTTACCGAAAAAAGAATTGTTCATGAGCTTGAAAAAAAAATATTTCTCAAAGTTTGTTGTTGCTTGTGCTCGTCTGATTGTGTTTGAGTCAATATAACCTAACTGCGTATAAACTGATGTGATTTATTTGATAACCTGCAAAAAATGTAACGAACAATATGTCGGACAAACACTTCAACAAGTTTCTAAAAGAATGAATAATCGTTGCTTTCATATAAAATAAAATTATAACGATCCTCAGTTCTCCTCTAATATTTCAATACATTTTAATACCAATAATCACTCTCTACTCGATTTTTCTTTCATGCCAATAGATATTGTGCATGGAGACATGAATAGACTCATAAAAGAAAGTTATTGGATTCATAAGTTAGATACTTTGTATCCTAATGGCCTTAATACCTAGGCACTATATAAAATTGTATAAAACGTTAAGTACAAAATTAGTGCAATTTTAATTGCAAACATCCACAGTATATATCAAGCTTTATTCAAAGTTTTTTAAGCTATGATTCTCATCTCTTTTACAACACGGTGGTGAAAACGATCCGGATCAAAAAGTAATGTTAATACAAAAAGAAATGATGAAATGCAATTCATTAGTAAGGATTTCACTTCCGATCGATCTGAAAAGTATAGCAATGAAGTTTTTGTACAGAGGGCAATCGGATTCCTAAACAGGTTCTGGTTGATGGAACAGAGTGCAATATGTTACGAGTCTATACTCTTAAAATAAGTAACAGAGAAGAGTGAAATGCAACAAGTTTTGTAAAATTCAACAAATAATTTATTTCTCTAGAATACAAAGTGAAAATGAAAAAAAAGAACTTAACGGTATTGCGAGTTAAATCTCTAAATAATCCTAGAATTACAGACACAAGCCATAATAATATGGTCCTGAATAAACTTTAGTTGAAATCCAAGTACAACGCTGAAGGTGTTGATGTGCCTGTGGCGGCCTGTATCGTGTTGTTGTACCAACAGTCTTTTGTTGAAACACGGCAATATAATTCCAGGTTTAAATTCACTATAATTCCCAGTGAATGTCTTTGTCCAAGAATATTATTTTTTTTATGAGCACTCCTTATTTCCAGAGAAAATAATTGAATTCAATAATTTGAAGAAATAAATTCCAGCCAAAAGTAACTTCTCGACATAATAATAATGCAAAATTAATTCAGCTTGATCTTAAAACACGAATGAATAATCTTTCTAGTAACAAGATATTATAGCCTTCCTCTTGACCTCAGGTCACAATAAATATTTCCTATAAAAAATAACCACTATTACCTAATGGAAAATAACCTTCTAGAAAGTTCTTAGTATTTGCAAATAAAATGTTAGTTATTATTAGAAAGTCTGTTACTAAAATTATCATATATAATCTGGACTACGTCAGGTACACCAAGTAAATTGTAGGGGAATTTCATTAACCTCGACCCAGACACAAGTAAACATGTTTACTTCTATTAATAATGATCCTGATATGAAACCCATAGACACAGAGAATATTTTAGCTATGTATTAGTTGTTTACAGAACACACACAAAATCAATAATTCAGGTCCAGTAGAAATGAAATTAAAAAAATAAATTAAAAAACTAACTTACAAACAATGCAAATTAAATATACATAACAAATCAGATTCCTAAATAGTTTCTGGTTCATGGGACAGAGGGCAGTCAGATTCCTAAACAGGTTCTGGTGCATGGGATAATGGTTAGAACACCTTGCAAGAATCACAATTATGGTTAATTCAAGAAATATTTTGAAAACAGTAACCCAAAATGTGTGAAAACATAATTTGGAAAATAAGAAAATTTGAATAAAATATACTGACATTATCTGTGATATCCAATATGATTGAATCAGTAATTAGAGTAGAAATTAGCACGATAATTAGTTCTCATTTGGTGACAGAGAGGGCGTCTATAATGGGACTGTTGCAAGGTTATATGTCCCCGAGTCGCCACCATGATTGTCAAAACCTCCCAAAGTGATATTTTACATTTGCGAATTCAGATGATACTCGACAAGCTCCTTCTATTTTCAGAGTCTGTTCGGTTAAGCCAGTGCCTCCAATCGTGGTCGTAGGTCCCTGTGTGCAAACAATTTGAGCGTTGAGACGAGATTGTACCTGCCATTGCTGAGGCCAGACGCCATTTTAGACCAGTTGCTGGATAGAGTCTCGGTGTTTGCTGCAGAACTTGTGGCCATGCACGAGGCTTTAATCTACATTGGGACCTTTTAGGGCACAAATTTCGTCGTCTTTTCGGATTCCCAATCCACATTGGCGGCTTTGCGGAATCTTAGGTTTGGCGGCCCGTTGGTGTCCCAGATGACGAAGACGCGTGATGTTCTCATACAATCAGAAGAGAGGTGTTTTGTGTTGGTGGGTGCTTGCTAACATTTGTGTAAAGGCGGTGAAGGTGCGGATGGGGTAGCCAGGGCTGCCCTGCGGTCACCCATTTCCGGATGGAGGATTCTATCCTCTGGTTTAGGATATTGTATATGGTATTTGGATGGATATGTGGAGTGGGGAGCATCAAACCCACTATTGGAAGGTGGCCTCCCTCGTGCGCAGCACGTCCAAGAGATGAGATATTTACTGCGCCGGTTGAGTGTCGGACACACGTGACAGACTCCTGCTTGAATTTCTTCAATTTACACCTGTGTGAACTGAGGGAGAAAAGATCAAACCAGTTTCCAGAACAGAAAACATGCGAGACCGATAAAATGACTAAAGATTACCCATTGTTTCGCAAAGTTTTCGTTGACGTTGTCATTTTCATTCACAATGCTGTATTTGCGATGTCAAAACTGCACAAACATTTATCATTTCATTATTTTATCTGAGACAGGAGTCGCAATCGTGTCTTTTTATGGCCAACCTCACCAAGAATTCGTACACGATACACTGAGGTAACAGTGACGTCATATCACAATCATGTGATTCAATTATTTTCACCCACTTAATCAAATATATCCGTTATTAACTCGTTTCAGGCAAATATCTAAATCTCTTAATATTTGTGTAGTGATTACCGCAACCCTTAATTTTGACAACTGGAATTTGGGTAGGCGAATATGAAAAAACTGAAATAGTTTTACCATTTAATAATATGCATATTTTTCTACCACTGATTAAGGGTAAACTAATTTATAGACTAAATGAGGTTGTAGACATGTGCGATGATTTTCCTTTATCTAACAGGTCTCAATTTCTGTCAGGTTGATATGCAAATTGGCGTCTTTTTTTATCATTGGCTGTGCGCTGTTTTGCATACATTAATTCACATTTAAAGAAAAGCGATCCAATTGCATATACTTAATACAGCTTTTAAAGAAATTTCTTTACTTCGTCTTTTATAGGTTACAGTATGTATCTAACTGTTTACCAGGTTTTATGTTGTCTTGTTTCTTAAATTCAGTAGAGTGTGAACAAAGAAACGCCGTTCAAACTTTTGTATCATACAGTTTACACTGTGTTTTGTTATTGCCAGTTTGGTCCAAAACTTCCGTGAACTTGAATATAGGGGTCCATTGAAAGAACAAATAACACGTAACTATTTAACAGTTATCTATGCGTCTAACTATATGAAATGGGTGTCAGTTGTCTCTTACATTTTTGTAAGCTGATTGATTTTTCAGGTCAATAATGCGATAATTAACGATGAAATTTATATTGACGCAAGACCTGTCAATACTCCATAAAGACTATTGAATCAGAGAGACTGAAACTTATTAAGCAAAAAAAAGTTCTTTTGTTGAATAAAAGGATGAAAAATATTGTTTACTAGTCAACTCAAATTGCCAACCGTTTTTTTTTTCTTTTTTTTAAGGCTTATGTTGCCTTTTAGATATATTCATCCAGCAGCATTTAGAAAAATTAAACGCGCTCCGTGGTATGCGGTGTCTCGCCTGTTTAGGGCGTAATGATACGCTGGCGGAACACCAGGAATCCTGGCATATCTGAATATAAATTGTGTACATATATTAGTATTTTACCAAACTTTTAGTTGAATATAGCAACTGATGTTGAAGATATATAACTTTCAAAAACTTTAACACATAAATTTACATCGCACTCGAACACAAATATCAAGACATTGCTGCCAAAGGAGTCACTACTGTTGCTTCCACTGTCATCACCTGTCAAGTGATATCATCGCTCACGTGCGAGAAACAAATAAAACCAAAGAAACTGCATCAGCCGATGATAAAATTTCTGACAACAATTCGTCTTTATTAGTTCATCATTCTAATATCATGGCGTAACTGAAATGATCTTTTTACACGTTATCATGGGATTTTTCTCCCTCGTCAGATTAGAAGTTGAGCAATTCTCTCTTAAAACATTCAACATGAGTCACAGATGCTTGGATGATTCATTGTTGAACGGAGAAAAAGTCAAGTATTGATTTAAGTATACGTCCATGATACGATGATATTGCGGTGAAGCCATTGCAAGGAACAAGGAAAGCTAACTCTGCATTATGAGAACTTGCAAAGGGTGCAGGGGGCAGCTTTTATGCTCATGTTTGATGCCGCATTAATCAGTCTAATATATTAGTTCATTACAAAATTACAGTACAGCAGGTATTTAAAAAAGGTCCATATTTTTGGATATCTATGATAAATCAAAACATAAATAGCACTTATTTACTATTACACGTCAGTGAAGTCATCCGTTAAATACATATCTGCATCCAAAATTCACATATGCATCCTTCATGTCCACAGGTCATTTTTAACACAAATTTCACATATGCATTCTTCATGTCCAAAAGTCATTTTTAACACAAAATTCACATATGCATTCTTCATGTCCAAAAGTCATTTTTAACACAATTTTCATTGAACCCACATGCCTACTGCATTCTGTTACGCTTCCTAAACGACTTTTTATTTCAGTGTCAAGATGCTGCGAAGTAGTTATGTGATGTGTACAAAACTCATATCTCAGTTTCAAGAAAAAACACAAGCCAAAATAATTAATACACAAATATATCCATATCTTTATTACACAATAATAGCGGAAAAGTCACATCATAGCCTTAAGTTAAGATATCTGCTAATAACTAATTTGTAAAAATAGCTTTTGTTACCTAAGGCTTGAACGAGGGCTCCAAGGTATTTATGCAAGAATGAATGAATGAATATATATATATATATGAAGCAATTTGATATACAAGCAGTATTGGTATATCAAATTGTAACCCGCCCAGTGTGCATTAATACACATTTATAAATATTGTTTCATCTGTATGCCATCGATTCCATAGATCAATGATGAATTTCCACTGGTTAATCATTAGAGACGAAAATAACAATAAATTTATTAATGATCCATCTTTTCTAAATGAATTTAACATGGTACACAATTTCATTGCAATCCTTTCTATTCCCCCCCCCCCCCAATGTATAAGGAACACAATCTGGAGTGAGAGAGAAAAAGAATTTTGGGCTTGATGTAACCCTTGAAACTAATCTTACACTAAGTAAAATCGCTCCGGTGGCCTAAGTGGTTAGAGCGTCCGCTTCGGATGCGGGAGGTCGAAATACGTATGAAAATCGTACTAACAGCTTCCTCGCTTGGCGCTCAGCATTAAGGTGTTGGTAATAGAACTGGTTGGCCTGGTGTCAGGAAAATGTGACTGAGTGGAACATGATGCTACATAAGTGTGGCATGATGCCTCAGTGCTGGACATCTCTATAAACTGCCACACTGCAGACATCGTAGCAATATGACTGAAAAATTGATAAAGCTATGTTAAAATCTAAATATATCACACACACACACACACACATGCACCATTGTTTCTGGTGAGCCATTGCAAACTGTTTATCAATATCATCAGCATGTATTTTATAGAAATAAGTATCCATCAGAAGAATTATGTGCATAACACGATATTGAAACCGTAGTACTTTTGAGCTTTTTGTCACTTTGAATACATTAGAATATATATTTGGCCAAGAGTCACTAGGACAGTTAAAATTCTGTTGCTATCTTTTTTTTCACAAAGTGGTGAAACGTTGGAGTTCAAAATTAATTTGTAAAACTCTTTACAGCCTTTATCACCTTGATGAACAATTCTTAATTGGTAAGGATTAAAAGGTTTGGAGTTCATGCCTGTATTCAGTTTTAGGTTTAGTTTTCTGCATAATGATCTTATAGTCTGAGTGACACCTTGGAAGGGAAGATAATTTTCATTGATGTTTCACTTTTCTTTAAAGCTTTCAAATTCAAGAAACTTCCCTAGTTAGTGAGCGCATGGCTAATATAAAATTATGTTTAATCCATTTCTTGTCCATGATGGGTAATCCATTTCTTGTACATGATGAGTAATCCATTTCTTGTACATGATGGGTAATCCATTTCTTGTACATGATGGGTAATCCATTTCTTGTACATGATGAGTAATCCATTTCTTGTCCATGATGAATAATCCATTTCTTGTCCATGATGAGTAATCCATTTCTTGTACATGATGGGTAATCCATTTCTTGTACAGGATGGGTAATCCATTTCTTGTACAGGATGAGTAATCCATTTCTTGTACAGGATGGGTAATCCATTTCTTGTACAGGATGGGTACTTTATTTACTCTTATCAGTGTGTTCATCCACAAGTTCTTGGCCATAAGACCTTCACCTGTTTGAGATGTACTTCTTTATATTAATAGTTTCCATACCAATAAAACATCACTCCAAAACACATTTTTCGTCTCCTTTAATAATTTATCTGTATATTCATATCCTAATTTGGCAATTACTTTGATCTCGCATACTTCATATTCAAATACGTGAACAAATTTTCTTTAAGTTGTAAAATGTCTACGAATCCAAGCTATTTTAGAGCTAATATAAATATTTTAATATTTATCATTTCTAAAACTTTGTAGATGCTTTGAAACATAGTCTCCCATTTTATTCTATCCACATTTGACTTCCATATAAATTTGAAAACTATTTTTTTCCATTAGCTAATAACATTTTGTGGAGGGTTTGGTAAGGAGATGAACAAATGTTTTAATTTTGGAATCACTAGGGTTTTCAAGACTATTATTTTACCAGTTGGTGTTAGAGTTCGTTTTGCCCAATTCCACAAAAACTTCTTCATCATGTGTAGTTTATTTTGTAAATTTATCTGTATTATTTTCTTCAAGTCGACTGAAAATTGTATACCTAACAGAGTAAATTCAGTAATACATTGCAATTTTAACTGATGGTGTCTAAGTTGTATTTGTTCTTGTTCAGACTGTTTTTGGTAATATTGAGTTTCATGCCTGCGATCCTTGCAAAATAATCTAATACATCAATGGAAGATTTCAAAGATTCAAAAGAACTATCAAGGTAGTATCATCTGCAAACTGTGATTACAAATTCTCCAGTCTCAATCCAGAAGATTTTAAAAACTTCTGCCGTGAAACTATACGATCCAGGACTTTTGTTCTATTACATATTTCTTAGACAATCTACTGCTTCTTTTGGGGTAATTTTCCAATCTAATTTTGATGACTGAACTTAACTTAACATGGGAACGTTATAATTTAAAGATCATTCAAATCTGTGTCCTCTATTTCATTGTCCTCTTTATATAGTTTTAAAAAAATAAAAATTCTCCACATCTTGAAGAATATCAGATTGATTTGTTATAATTTCATTTTCATTTTTAATCATTTTTGTGATAGGTTTGGTCACATAATTGTTACTTTCTAAGTATCTTGTTTTCTCCCCTTCTCCACTCAATTTGCTTTTGATCGGATGAGTCTTTCTCGAAGTTTACTTTGCCTTATTTTTTTCCAATTCATTCTTTTTTATTCTAAATCAGTATTTTCAGCAGAAATAATATTCTCTGAAGACTGTATTTCATGTATGAGATTTTTTTTCTTTCTTATTTTACATTTCTTGTTATGCAAAGCATATGAACTGGTTTTACTTCGAATTTCCATCTAACGAGTCTGATATAGTTAGTTTTATATGTGTGGGTTTTTTTAATATTTCTATCATATCATAATGAAGCTTATTGTAATTGCATTACTTAAATATAATATTTAGTTTCATTTACATTTTTTGTGTCTTGAAAAAGCTGTTGTTTAGTTTCCACAAACCCTGACCTCTAAGAAAGTCATTTCAAGCATAGGTTTAATATTATCGTAGATCACAGAGTGGTCAAATTGGTAACTTGCATCTGTTGGAGCCTTTACCAATTTGGCATCAAAAGGAAATCTAATATAGCTTGTTTCAAAGGATTTTATTCTCCTCCATGTATATCTCTTCAGATTAGGATTCAGTTCTCTAAATGGGTGTACAAGACCAAACGTGTCTTTCATATTCAATAATACATTTCTAGCATTAGGATTATTTATATGTTTGTTATCATTGGGATCTAATTCAGGATTCTGGACCAAACTAACATCACCACAAATGATAATGGAATCATTTTCGTATTCGCTTATAATATCATTTAAAACTTTGGACAATCATTATTTGGCCCTTAGATATTAATTAGAGAAAAATATTTTTCATTTATTTTTATGTCAAGTGCAATCAAATTACTATGACGATTCTTTTTACAGTCTTTTATATCGTATTCAAAATTACTGTTAAATAAAATGCATGCTCCTCATGAACTGGACGTATAACAGTTAAGGAAAAATTCAAAACCCCATTGAACTCTGATATGTGATAATTTATCTTCAGTGAACTATGAAGTTTGTAAAAAATACATATGACACTGTTTTCTCCTAAGGAAGTCCAACATATCATTGCACTTTAACCAATCTCCTAGACCCCAGCAGTTTGCAGTTAATATTTTAATAATGTTTTACATATCATCTGTGTCAATATCAGACATAACATTTTAGTGTAGTTGTTGTGAACCATTTGTCCAAATGAGAGTTTACGTAGATACATACATACGTACATACATACATACTTATATACGCGTGCATTCGCAAACATATATGTACATGCATGTTATCGATACATAGTTCTGATATTTTGATTTGTAAATAGTGCAGGATTTGAAACAAGTTTATTCAGCCATCCGGACATGTAAAGACACAGTCGATTCAACTCAGTCAAGACAGGTTCTTTGCTCTCTTTTCTTCCACGTCTTCCCTTTCTCACTCTAGTTTCAATTATCATGGTGGCTGTTTGAGAAAGACTGCCACGTTCTTTCTTCGTACAGGGCGGTACTTCAGGCAGAACTTTATTCTTTGTACCCCTAAGCATATCTGTCCTGGATAACACTAAGTCCGTGTATGTACAATTTGCAGACTTAGCTAAAATTGCTCTTGGAGCGGCTATGGTCTGATTCCAGTTTTGAATTCTGTGGGCATTGCAGAACAGGATGTTATTTACAATGTCCTCTTCAAGGCCTAGATCATTTACCATAAAGTTTCTTGTCATATCATATGCATTCTCATTGGGTAGCTCCTTAACACCAAATATTAAAAGATTATATTTCCTCTCATGTTTCTCCATAAGCAGCAGTTTTTCTTCTAATCCTCTTCTATTCTGTTCGATTTGATCTCTTAACTATATTATCTTTTCATTTTCTAGTATATCCACTCTTTGTGGTTGGAATTTCAATTTCATTCACTTTATTTTTCAAGACCACCATCTCACCTTCTATTCTTAAGATTGTTTCTTTAATATCTTTGGTTTCTTTTTTATTGAGTTAACTTCCTCTTTGATGTTCAGTATTTCGGCTCTGTTTGTTCACTAAGGCTTTCAAAATTCTGCTCCATGTTTGCAATCCTTTGTATGGTTTATCATCCAATCTAAAGAGTAACTCTTTCACGGTAGCCTCATTCTCAATCACCACCATTCAGGGCGTGTAGAGGGAGAATGACTGTCTATCCAAATCATCACTTATCCCTATCAATAGTCACGCACATAGTTTTCACCTTGCCATCATTTGTTGATGAATTTGTTACCGAAGCCCGTGTTTTAAAAGCCTTTTATCGGCGATATTCAAGCATTTGAAGCGCCCGCCATTATCCGTCAGACTGGTTCATTGCTGCCACATTACTGTTCGATTCAGAGAATACGTTTATATGTACTTAGATTCATTACCTGAAACTGATTTGTCAATACCCATCTGGGAATGATGTCCCTAGACTTACTGTCTCTTATTAGCAATGATATTATGAATTTCCATCCTCTGTGTATCACAGCTGTTGCTTCCCTATGGAAAAGGTACACAAGAAACGTTTGACAGGGCACCATCATTATATCCAACGTGAGCAATACTCATTTAAAATGTATGCTTAATGATATGATGTAAGCTTCTGTACTCCTATCTTCTAGTTCATTTTCCATCCTCAAGGTGTAGAATAATTAATCATCAGTTCATATTTGCTTAAACACCAGAAATGCTCTCGTTTACTTCCGTGCTGGATGTGCAGCGTTCACATAATCTTGTTAACAATTGTATTCTGTGTTTAATACTTTATAGTTTGTTTTCTCAAGTAAACGCTACGATTTCATTTGTTATCCTTGATTTATTTGCATGACTGAGTGTACTCTTCGCATTGCGGAGGAAATCAATCAATCAATCAATCAATATGTTGGTTGTTTGGTCAACATATCAGTTTTACCACATTGTCTCTCTCTCGCGCGTCCGACTCGGATTCGGAAGGTCGCAGGTTCGAACCCTGGCCGAGTCATACCAAAGATTTATAAAAATGGTACTAGCCGCTGCCTCACTAGGCGCTCAGCATTAAGGGGTTAGTGTTAGGACTGGTCGGCTTGGTGTCAGGATAATGTAACCGGGTGGGATATGTCTGCGGCATGATGCCCCAGTGCTAGACATCACTATCAACTGCCACACTGCAGACATCGTAGCGATATGACTAATAAATTGTTAAAGCTACGTAAAAATCCAAATAACACACACTCTCTCTCTCTCTCTCTCTCTCTCTCTCTCTCTCTCTCTCTCTCTCTCTGGACCTACGAGATATGGGGCGAAAATCTGTGAAAACACGGACGTAGATGATTTTCGCCTGTGTCATGCGACGATGTCTCTGGACTTATGATGATAATAAAGGTTAAGTCAAACTGACCAACTGAAATGGGAAAGAGCGAGATATGTAGCATAACAAACAATTTATGGTCGGTATTAAAATGTTAATTAAAGCAGAATATTGACTTAGATCAACTGTAAATACAAACAAATGTTTGAATTACCTCATGCTGGTTCGTCATTTCGCTTATTCTATATTCCACACTCATTTCCATACATTCGCTGGTACAATGTACATGAATGGCTGAGCGTTCAGTGTTCAAGGAGCTACACATGCTGTGTTTGTAGTACCTTCTTTCGTCATTGAAACAATCTTTCATGTTTAAATTATTAGTTTTTCTTATTATTATTATTTAAGCAATATGAATGAAAATAGGAGGTCAAAAAAGAAACAAGCAACTTATCAACTTGCAAAGGGAACTGTGAATATCCATAAAAGTCACATAACTACATTTTGTAGTGGACACAGGGTCGTAGCTACCATATAGAAAAAGTATGCAAGGACAGTGGCCCACGAATAATTTTTTACACTATAGATTAGGAAGTGGGACCATCGGTAAGCTTTGCATAGGGGCCTAAATATTATGGCTACGCCACAGATCGGACGCAGTGGGCAGGGATGTGACGAGTTCATTCACTCGGTCAATACAAAATTACCTGTAGTCTATCTTAACACCCTTTAAAGGCAAATATGTGCATTTGTGTTATCATATAAATAAAATATTTGTATAGTAAGTACGCTGTATCTTTGATCCACTACTGCTTGTATACATTTTTCATTCAAAGGAAATTCGGCAAACCTCCTTTCCTTTTAGTCCTTTTAATGAAAAAATGATTCAGCTCGTGTTCTATCAATGATACAGAGTACATATTAAAGTTAGTGTAGTTTTCGAAGCTTACATTAAGTGCATCTAGCAAGGCTGTTCATATGCAGAACACCATGGAACTCATGGAAAATATTGATATCAAAATGTCGTGTTACAATCGTCTTTTTTTTTTTTTGGTGTGTGTGTGTGTGTGTGTGAGAGAG
>JAECUM010024991.1:0-73550 GCA_016617855.1 Megalonaias nervosa | reverse complement strand
TGTTAGAGAAAACCGCTGAAGAAACTGGAAAAATAGCAAAAAGAACAAAACAGACAAAAAAGATTCTTAGAGAACTTCCAGCCGAAATAGCTGCTGCGATGCCAGTCCCGGAAATACCTGAAGATGCAGACCAGGTAGAAGAAGGTGCTGAAGCACTAGCCTCTGAACCAAAATTAGCAGTTAAATTGATAGATAAATTTAATGAAGAAACTGTTAAGGTAATTAATAAACTTAACATACAACAATTAGCTAAATTTGCTTTTGATAGTTTTAGTCAAAGAGGTAAATTAATGAAATCTGAATACAATAAAGATATTAAAAACCGTGATCAATGGCAAAAATCATTATATCGCATAAATATGAATGTTGAACAAACTAGAGTTGATGATCCACTATATCAGGATTATGTTAGTGAAATTAATAAATTAATCAAATCAGAAAAGGAGAAAAAACAAAGTAAAAAACCTTCAAAACAAACAGCACCAAAACCATTTGAGCAATCATTTCGTGATTATCCAGGATCACCAAAATCACGAATACCAGTTCTATCTCCTACACCAAAGAAAACAACATCATCGAAACTAAGTGAAGAGGAAGAAGAAGTATTTTATGATACTCCTGGAGCAACTGGAAGTGGTTTAGGAAGTGGTCTTATTACTTGCCCCAATAACGTTCTTGCTGATGTTGATCGACTAGAAATCCTCATTGGAGGAAAACGAGCTGGTAATAATTCCCCAGAAATAATTAATGAAGCAGCTGATATTTGCAGACGATTATTTACTGGCGGTATCATGGACGTTGATGTTTATCAGTCTCTTATTAATGAAATTGCCGATGACTACTACAGCGACTGAGTACGTAATTAAATACAATTACTATAATAAAATGATCGTACATAGTACTCAACGTGGACCAACTATGGTCAGGGTAATAAATTCACGATTACCAGTATACAAGACAACCTACGGAGATGGACTAGGTGATGTTGTTCAGGGTCTATTTAGAAGGATAGCCCCAAAAGCAATACCGATCGCAAAGCAACTGGGAATGAAAGCTATTGATGTTGTTCGTAAAAAAGGTATTGGTGCTATGGGTAATCTCGCTGGTAAAGCGTTTTCAGCGATCAAAGATAGATTAACACGATTAATACGTAGACCTGCGGTCCGACCTCAACCTGTAAAATTACCTAGTACTGAAGTAATGCCTGCAAATGTCAGTAAAATAATAAATCAAGTTGCTAATCAAAAACTAGCGGAGTTGGCTGATGTACCAATGTCGGAAAAAGAAAAAAATATAACCGCTAGTCTGATAGCAGGAAGTGGTTTCACTTCCCGAAGTGGTCTTCGTTTTAGACGATAATAATTATAATAAAGATGTTCAAGCGCATATCTGATCCCGCATTTGACATGGACGCACCAGTACTTAAAGATGAGTCTGTGCGTAATTATCAATATTATTCTTATGACGCTCGAATTCCAGATCAGCGTGGACGAATTGAACTACAAGTTCAGGATACAAGTAGGTATTTCTTACCCGCTGAGGCTTTTATTGAAGTAGAAGGTGAAATTTTAAATATCGCTAATCCTGCAGCACCAGTAGCATATGGAGCTGAGGTTAGGGTTAGTTTTGTTAATAATGGTATTATGGCGTTATTTGATAGTGCTACGTACATGATTGATGGTAAAAATATTGAATCAATTCAGAAAGACGTCGACGTTGCCACGACGATATTGGGTCTAGCACGATACAGCGACGATTATTCAAGATCAACTGGTCCATCAATGATGTTTGTAAAGGATACTTCTAACTACCCTGATAACAGACAATATGATATAAGACGACCGAGAAATAATGCCAACAACGCTGACGCTGACTTGTGGCCTGTGGTTCATGGTGCTAATCCAGAATTTAACTTAGGATTTGCAGCACGTCGAGCAATGTTGCGTGGTGAAAGAAGAACGTTTTCATGTTCAATTTCATTGTCACATATCTTTGGATTCTGTAGAAATGTCAGAAAAGTCATTTTCGGAGCTAAGCATACAGTTGTACTTGTACGAAAAGCAACCGACAACGATGCATTATGGAGATCCATTGGTGATCCTGGCAAAATAATTCTGAC
This sequence comes from Megalonaias nervosa, assembly GCA_016617855.1. Lineage (NCBI taxonomy): Eukaryota > Metazoa > Mollusca > Bivalvia > Unionida > Unionidae > Megalonaias > Megalonaias nervosa. The sequence goes on along the minus strand of JAECUM010024991.1, from coordinate 71,431 downwards.
AAAACTTTCATTGTGGATGCCAGTAATGACTCCATCAATAACTGAAGAAGATCGTCTACTCTCTTTTATGAATCAAGGTGGTAAATCAGCATTATCGTGGTTAACAATGACCACAGATGTTGTTCAGAGTAATATTAATGGTTTATTTACATGGCAAATAGCTTCTCAGCAAGGGGTTTCTGCGCCACGATATATATTTATTGCATTTCAAGATGCTGCACGGGTGGATGATCAAACACGTAGTATTATGATATTTGACAATCTTGGTGTTTCCGAAGTTTCCTTAAGAATAAATGGACATCAAGAACCATCCGAAGATATTTTATTGAATTTTGAACAAAATCATGTAGCACGTGTATATCATCGTCTAATGACGTTCATGGGACGTGATCAAAATGTTGATACTGGTTTACAAATATCACAATTGGATTTTACAACCTTATACCCAATTTATTACTTTTCGCTCGGTCATTTAGATTTAACCAGACAGTCAGTAGTCGATATACACTTTCGAGCTCGTGTGGCAATAGGAGCTATTGCCAATTACAGAGCAATTGCTGTCATACTCAGCGATAAATCAATGTTACTTGAAGGTGCTGGTGGACGAATGAGAGTCGTTGATGCTCCAGTAGAAAACATGTAATTAGATTATTTATAAATATTATAATGTCGTATAATAACGTTAGTGTTAGTCTGACTCCTGGTCAGATTAAAAGGATACAATCAGCATCAAAAAATAACTGTGGATTAAAAATATTGCTAAAGAAAGATCAGATGAGCGGCTCAAATAAATTATCTCTTACGGAACGTCAGCTCGGGCATTTCAATGAAGCCAAAAAATCAAATAAAGGTATAAAACTTAATCTTTCTGCGGGTGCCATTAAAGATATCATTAATACGGGTGGTATATTTCCACTTCTTGCTGCTATACCAGCATTAATAGCCGCTGCAGCTCCAGCTGTTGCAAAAGCAGCTGCATTAGGTGCTGTTGGAACTGCTGCTGGAATGGCATTAAAGAAAGCAACCGGACAGGGAATAAAACGAACACCAAAAAAAAAAGGGAAGAGGTCTCAGATTACCAGGGACCCCACACTGGTACGGAAAAGGCCTAAGATTACCAGGGACAGTTTACTGATATCTCCTATGTCCAATTTTGATTTACTAGATGCTGCTAAAAAATTAAAAATAAAAATTTTAGAGGAGTTTTCATGCGCGATCAATTACCAAAACAACCAAATAACATTGAAACAGGTATTATTAATCTCGATGAAAATTCTGGTCCAGGCACGCATTGGGTCGGATATGCAATTGATCCACGTGGAATTATTTATTTTGATTCATATGGGCTAGCTCCACCAAAAGAATTCTTAAAGTATATTAGCGGCTATCAAAATATTCCAATATGGTATTCAACGTTACCTACACAAACATTAACCGATCCACCAATATGTGGTCGAGAAGTACTTAACGTACTTGATGCTATATCAAAATCAACAAAACCACCCCACAAAGTTGTACATGAATATACTACGACGTCATATTTAAACAGACATTAGTAAATATAATGGTGGATATTTATGGAAGATCTTCTCGTGGTAAAGGTCATCAACAAGCTGATTTATCTAAATACGCAACTCTCGATCAGCTCAGAAATGAGATTGATGATTTATTAAATATAACCAGTGTGGATCAAAACGAAGTAGTTGTTTTTCAGGATAAGCAAGGACGATTAAAAACTAGTAATATACAACTACCAGATGTACTTATACGAGTTCCCACCGCGGCTGTTAATAATATAGTTACTTTTACTGATCAGGGTAAAATACAAGATTCCGGTACGTCAGTCAGCGATTATATTAAGAAAGCTGGTGATTCATTTACAGGTAGTATTATTATGAATCAAAATAAAATTATAGATCTTGGAAACCCAACCGCAGATGCAGACGCCGCAACAAAGAAATATGTCGACGATCAAGAATCTAAGTACGTATTGGTCAACGGTGGCATAATGTATGCATTTCTCAACATGAACAATAACGGCATTAATAATCTTAGAACACCGGAATATGATTTTGATGCAGTTAATAAAAAATACGTCGATGATAAGGAAGTTCCAATCAATAATGAAATAACAGCAATCAAAAATGAATTTCTTAGTCACGTGAACACGTTTTTAAGTTTTCGCAGAAACATAAACAAACCCTTTAAAGATTTTTTTAGTGATCCACCAACCGTTGACATAAAACTCTCCGACGTTAACACGAAACTCAATGATATTGCCAGTGGAATACCTAATATTGTTCAAAAAACTAATCTGATTAAAATTCCACATAGACAAATTAAAAATATCGTATATACAGTAGCATCAGGATCAACAATATGGGCATCGCAAAGTGAAACTCTCGAATATACCGCAGAAGTAACTGGATTATACAGGTTATCTATGTACAATTCGGAAATTACTGCTGCCACTTCATCATCACCAAATGTATATCATAATCCTCTATTGGTGATGCTAACCAAGAATGTGAAAGAATTCTTTACGCTGATAACAACGGAAATACATCCGAGACGTTATTGGTGGTGCCTAGAATTCGTATCTGAAATTTAATTAAATGACGTTGTTAGTATAATGGATCAACCTCAGTCTCGCATCGACGTTCAACGTTACAGATGCAATCAAGTATGTGAGCGTCTGACTAAACTAAATAATTTTATCGACTATTATAACACGAAAATAAAAAAATACAAAAGACGTATAGTTGTTATCGATGTAGTTGTTTACTCGGTTTCTGCTGTTATTACTGGAACAGGATTATTATTATCAACATTGACGATGACAGCACCTACTATTATAACCATTATTGTTTCAGCATCAACGACTATTGCTGGTGTTCTAGGTATTATAACCAAAAAGATACATACTTGTACAAATGCTAAATTGCACGATTATATGATTAAATTACATACAGTGGCAGAGGCATGTTCTAAATTATCTTTGTATATTTCTTCGTGTGTCAGTGATGGTGAAATATCTGATACTGAATTCGCGATGATGATGAAAACTTATGATGACGCTTTTAAGGTGATCGCTAATGATTTTAACGAATTAAATAACAACAATAATAATAATGACAGACAGGGAGTTACTTCAGCAGATCGTTACTAATACAACTCCGTCAAAAACTACTATGATATCGTTAAGTTCGACCAATCCTGAGTTTAGTGTCAATTTTCCAACCGCAATTCCTGCAAAAGAAATAGCATTAGCACAATTGCGAGTTTATTATAGCTGGCCCAATATTAGATCAAAACCATTTGGTGGACTACAGCCAAATAATTCATTAATATTCGCTAATAAGAATAAGCCTGACGGAACTCCTGATTGGCAAGTAGTTTCTATTCCAACGGGTAGTTATCAGATAGAGCAGATTAATGATGAGTTCCAACGCAGAATTAAATCTATTACAGGAAAAGAATCAAAAATAGCAATTACTGTCTACGAACCAACACTATCTGCGGTTATTGAAATAAATTCCCCTGATTACTCCGTAAATATTTATCAGAGTTCGATTAGATCAGTATTAGGATGGCCTGAAGATCCACCGGTTTATCAAGGACCACCAGAACCACAGAGATCTGATTTTGTCATAGATGTTAAAAAATTTATAAAACCTCCAGAATATAGAACAGAAAAAAATGCTTACCCATGGCGACGATATTTTGGTGATGGAGTTATACATTATATAGATAAAACAGAAACCCATTTTACAAAAATAGTTGATGGTAAAAAAGGTAAAATAATAGTACTTGATGTTGATGAAATAAATTCATATGCTACTACAATTAAGTCTGAACACGGACGTATACTTAATTATTTAAGAAATTTATTTTCCAGCATTAGCACTTCTTACAACGATGACTTAAAAAATCAAATAATTGAAGCAATACAACATTTGAATCAAGTTGCTTCAGACCTAGAGTTCATGAATGATATTATTGTTAACAGAGAAAAAAATTAATGAACATAGCAGATAAACGCTATAGAGGGTTTATAGTTAATGAAGACGGTCCATCTCAGGTTGTTAAACTAAATCTTCTGTTCACAACAGTATTTCTAAAACATTTCGGAATTACGCAAGAACAACTATCAACATTTATAATTCCTGGATTTAACTCTGAAGAGCTAAAGAAATCAGTTAATGATCTTATTGATGAACAATTTAAAAGAATATGTGATTCATGGAAAAAATTAATACCTACACCAACTATTCTTAAACACAATAATGATCCACATGGTGGAGGTCGCCATATCTCACCTGGTATTGTTAATATAACAACAACAATTGCAGTCAATCTGGTATGTGACGTAATTGATGATAGTTATCAAGTAGATCTTTCAAAATCTAATCACCGCAGTGGCACTGCGGAACAGGGGTATATACTATATTCATTTAGCCCTAAAGACCCACCCGGTTGGTTAATTGTGTCTGAACCAATTAACCCCGTGTACCTGAGAGTTCATAATCCATTTCTGACAAGAATAAATTTCAAACTCACTGACCAGGCAGGAAATATTTTGGATCTAAGACAAGAATCTCTTAATATTAATTTATATATACGCTCGTAGAACATCTGATTAAATATTTCCTAATATAATAAGGGAAAAAATAATCTGATTCTGAAATAATATATTTTTTTACTGATTTTTCTTAATCTGATGGGTAAATAGGTCCTCTGATTCATGAAATAGTTACAAATTTCTTTATCTGATGGGCTAAATGGTACTCTGATCACAAAAAGTTATAGATTTTCTTATTCAGTCGGGTATAATGGTACTCTGTTTTATGAAAAGTTACAGATTTCTTTATCTGATGGGCAGTTTACTAATCAAAATCATTAAAATCTGATTTCTATGATTAAAGCAATTGTATATATAATAAAGCGAGATAACTCGGTTATCTCTCTCTGCGGAGTAAATTGAGCGATTATTTCCCTTACTACTATGTTCGATTTACAGACAATAAATACTTCTTGTTTTTCGTTAATTATTTAGTGAATTATTTCTTTTTCTGTAGGTGATTAGCTGTTAGTAAATCATCAATTTGTAACAGAGAGGAATATTGATGCATCTTTTAACTCTGATAATCTTAAATTCATGTCGGTTTATACGAGTGCGTAAAGTTATTTTTAGCTATAACATGTATTTGACCTTAACGAACGATAACTCTTACAAAAAATATAATGTGTGATTATTTTATATAGTATATATAAATAATGTTTGTAAATTAAGTAAATATACGCTACAGTTGTACAATAATTGTGATTTTATTCAGTATATTGGTCGTACGTAATTTGTCTGCTTATTCAGTGTTGGGTTAACTACATAATAATTTTAAAACGTCTATATGTATGAATCGGAAAATGGCTCAGTGGTATAGTTGTTGCAACTATGATACTGACGACCGTGGTTCGATTCTTGTGGCTGACGAGTGTTGACAGTATTCGGAACGATGTTATTTTATTTTAAAGAAATATTATTATATATATGAACCAAGAAAATATAAATGATATTATTTTTGCTATTAAAAAATTAAAGCATAACGGAATAAATATATCTGATAATCTCGATCCTGGAAAAATATTATGCGATTATGAAATATTGAAACAAAGAAAAATTGACAATAAATACACATTACCATCCAATTATAAATTTGTAAAATCAATTTATCAGTCTATGTTAGAATCCTTGGCGGTGGTAAATGAAAAACAGGTAAAGCTATTTGCGCCTCTTGCACGTTCGATCGAAAATATTAGATCCGAACTATCTCGTGAATACGAGAAAAAGAAGATCGTGGATAATCGTGTAATGCAATTAAGAAAAATTATGTTATTTGATTCTGTCAAAAGTGAAAGTGACACCGAGAGTAGCGACGGTGAAGGTAAAATATAAAGTCAAAAACTATATACAATTTATTTATTAAGAGTACAGAATTAGATATATTCAAATATTATCCGCTGATCGTATTTTATTGAATATGCTGATCTAGTAATATTATCTGCAACATGTTTTACTGATTGTGGATGTATGCTAAAATATTTTGCAGCCGCATTAATTGATGGAAAAATTATTTCCTGTTCTGTTTCTGTATTTATGGATTTAATAGATCTTCTTGCAAACTTTTTACATTTTCCAGTATTTCCGCGTGCAGCATTCTGACTAGGTGTAATAACTTGCAGGTTAGATAACCGATTATTATGGGGATTTCCGTCAATGTGATCAACTACAAGTCCATTTTTGATCAATCCAAAATGACATTCGAATATGAATTTATGTGAGTAATAATGTTTATTTCCAACACTAAATCTAAAATAACCAGAATTATTAAGACTACCGACTGGTTTTTTCAATCTACAGTTTCTGATCACACCATCTCGAGATGCCTCATAATTTTTTATTATGGGATGAGTCTTAAATTCGTATTTATTACGAAATGCTTTTTTTCTTAATTCTCTTATAATATCGTTGTCAATCATTTCATCATAAGTCTGATTTGTCTGAGTCATTTTATATAATAATATTATTTGTCTTAATCATTGTTTTGAAATCTGGCCAGATAATCTTCTACGGTTTGTATAGGAGATTTACCTGACGTCAAAATATTATTTTTTTTGTCATAATATCGTTTTAATTCCCTGTATTTTTTTCCGCCACATTTTAGACACAATTGAGTTTTTCCTCTGACTCCAACACCACACTGAATACACGGTATTGGTCCTGTACTTCCATTTTTGAAACTTTGTGCATGATTTCCGCAGTATTTGTTCACGCACGGTTTATTACAAAGAGAAATATATCCAATTCTGAGCCAACACATTTGTTCTTTGTTTCAACATATATATATATACTAAAATTTTAATTTAAATACTTGTCTTAATTATATGGAGGAATTATCGGCAATTGAACCTTCCCATGCTAGATTTGATCTTGACAGACTATCAGAATATAAATATAGTACTTTGATGCAAGATCTGGCATTAACGGATGAAGATGTAACCGATCGTATTCGTGAAGCAAAAAATGAATTTCGTGACGATGGCGCTGCTTATGTATGGTCAACATTCAGAGTCGGAAATGTTACTAATATGATGAATGACAAACGAGGAAAAGTAATTATTAATCACCTTGATGATCAAAAATATTTTATTTTAATAAAATTTATTGTAAATACAAAAGAAAATATTTGGATTATTCGTGACAAGCGCGATCCAGTACACATACAATCAGGAAATAATATTGTTCTCTTAAATAATAAATCTAAGCCCGGAATACTGACTGGTATTGATAAGGTATATTATGAACGGAGCTACCCAGTTACTGCAGTCGTATATGCAATATATCCGCTTGAATAATAAACCTGACGTCGGGGATCTAAAACCTATGAAACTGTCAGAGTCAAGAATAAACTGTGTAGCTGAACGAGTTACAGAACATTTTACAAACGCGATACGTGGTAATGGTTTAACAGATTTACGACGTAAAAAATAAATACTTGGGCAGAATCAGTTAAAGATACCGGAGCGTCTATCAAAGATGTCGCTGAACTAGAAAAGAAATTAAGATTTCCAATAACGGTAAAAACGCTGACGGGAGAGATTTTATATAAACCAAAATACACAAAAATGGAGCTCCAATAGATATTATTGATCATAATTCACACGCATGGACCTCAGCAGTAACAATATTTCCACGAGATAGAAAAGTTAAATTTTATGATGGTCATATATTTGATTTTATCAAAAATATCAGTAAAAGTGACCCTGTGTCCGTTTGGTTATTTCAAAATTCAGAATATGATCATTACGATCAGTTTGTACGGCCTAATGGTGACATTTACCGTAGAGAATCTCTTAATGTAGAAATGGAAAATCTTGCGCTGAAATATACTTCAGACGATGTCAAAGTTAGACAATTATTAAATAATTGTTTTACTGTTCCATCCGTAGCGGCTCATTTCGCTCAGGAGAAAAATTTATGGAAACCAACACGATCGGAATTCTTGAAGATATTCATAAAAGCTGCGTAGAATATGGACACGGAGGATTATGGAATATTAAATACAACTATAGTGACGTTATATCCGTCGATATGGTAGCGTGTTATCCTGGAAGTTTTCTTGGATACGGAGAATGTTCTAAATACTTTAAGAGATTCGGACATCCATCACACGAGATGACCAGGGTTGCAATAAACGGACCATTACCAGATTTTGACTTAACCGGATTTGCTCATGTAGAATCATTCGAGTTTGCAGAAAATCTCCATCCGATTGATTATACTTGGTTTGGAAGACATTTTTCAGAGCGATGTTGGGTTCCAATAGTACTATTGCGATATATGCTTGATGTTGGAATTTTAATATCTTTACAGGTGAGTGAGGCGATTATATCGTATAGTCCACAGAAACAAGTTTGGTTACCAGAACCAAATAGATTTAATAGTGATGATGCCAGGAAAGAATTCCCTAATCTTAATGAAGATGATATTATTAAAATTACTAATAATATACGTAAATGCAGAGATGAGCATGATGAAAACTTGTAAAAGATCTTGGTAGAAAGATAATTGGTAAATTTACTCAAGGAGGAGCCTATGATCATAAAAGACACTGTACAAGATTGATTATGGACGATGCTGAACTCGATTTTATAATTGCTGATACAACAGAAAAAACATATTTATAAATCGGAGTAATGCTTATTTGTCAGACGGAACCAAACTAGGTACAATTGTGAGTTATCTTGATGGTGACTCACCGCAGTTTACTCATTTAAGATCATCTATGTTGGCATATGTTTCTATAAATCTACTGTCTATGATAAATAGATTTTCTCGTGATGTTGTCAGAGTCGCCATGGATTCGTTTTATATAAATAAAAAATATACGGATTTATTAAAACCGCTACTTGGTAATGGTGAATGGGGGTCATGGAGAATAAAACAAGAAAATATACTTAGTTATTCTGAATCTGCCGACGTTGAAATTAAGGAAATATATTACAAAAATAATAATCAAGTATCAAAGTCATCAGCACCATCTGTATATGATCCTGTGGCTAGACATAAAACTGTTTATCTTAATGGATGTGGAGGGTCAGGTAAAACAACACGTGTGATTAAATTATTCATGAATAATAATTCAGATATAATTGTTTTGACACCGACACATAAACTCGCCAGAGAAATAAAAGAGCGAGAAGTAAAATCGTGTACTTATCATAGTTTCTTTAGATGGTGTGGAGACACATGGACTCCCGAACGAATGGGTGAAAAATATATACCTAAATATATTATATGGGATGAGATATGCACGGTGTCGTTAGAAATATTAAAAACATTTCTTGATTGGCTATTGACGAAGAATACTGCTGTGATAATGTGCGGTGATCATGGTCAACCACCACCTTTCATTGGACAGTCTCCACATGAATGGCTGAAGAATAACGTAGATTATTATGAGGAAATAAATGACGACCATAGAGCTATTGATGAACCGCTGAAGGAATTTAAAAGACTAATCAGACTTCAGCCAGACAGAGTACAATGTGAAATAATGCGAGGAGTAATTCCAGAGACTTCTATGAATGATTTTCTAAATTTATGGAATCCCGCGATTTAATAGTTGCAAGTAGAAAGATAGTTCGTGATGAACTACAGGATAAATTATTTATGTTACATAAAGAAAAGTTTTCAGATCTACCTGTACCTTTGTGTTATCGCCCAGCAGATACTCGACGACAGAATATTGATGTTGAAATTCCTGGTGGAGACACTGAAAGTGTCCGAGTACAGAATCTTGTCTTGAATGATATTGTTTTAGTCGATATTAATGTCGTTGAGAATGCGCTGAATATGAATAAATCACCGTGGACGTTAGGATACGCTATAACTATTCACTCTTCACAAGGGTTAACTATTTCTGATACAAATATCTGGATTATAGATGATCGGATTGAATGGTCGAATTTAGTCTATCTTGCAGTTTCTAGAGTCAGAAGAATATCTCAACTACATAGGGTTATTATTAATTTCATAGAAAATAATGATCAGACTGTTAGCAATGACGTAATAAGAAAAAAACTATCTGGTTATAAGCAGTGTGATAAAAAAATAAACGTGATTTTGATATTGATGTTGAATTTATTATAAAACTAAAAGAACTACAGAATAATAATTGTGCAAGTTGCAACTGTAATATGTTGTGGCAATATTCGAATAATAATCCAAGACAATTTACCGTAGATAGAATTAATAGTGATCTTGGTCATACACGTGATAATGTGATGCTGACCTGTCTTGAATGTAATCGACGTCGGGGCGCTGGACGCCCTGGTTCTGGTTATGTAATTGTATGTGGTGGTAATTGTGTGTCTTCAGGGATTACCTGTAATTGTTCACGTACAAATCCACGTTGAGGTGCGGTAGAATCTAATCTATAGATTGGAGGTCTACCAGTAGATCTAACTACACTAGAAATTGTATGTGTAGTCACGCTCCAGATAGGATCGGTTGTTCTTTTTTTACCACCTTCAAGTTCACCAGGTTCGTATAAATATCTTACAGTTGCATTACCTAATACTGGTTGAGGTTGTTGTCTGTCATTACTACGGGGTATATATTTTTTGTGATCGCAATAGAAGGTTTCATGGAAGTTGAACGAGTAATTTCATTATTTAATGCAGCTATCACACTTGGTAACCTTGCAACCCATTCACGAGATCGCTCACCAGATTTAAAGTTAGTAGATATCTCTTTTGCATATTGGTATCCAAATAACCGCTCAGCAAGTGTTCGATTAAATCGTTCAACGATTGCCTGATCTCGATGAATTTCAGTGTGTCCTCGTCTGATTTTAACGTTATATTTCTTCATCAACGATGATACTGTACCAAAAAATTCTTTGCCAGGATCAACCTGTAATAACTGTGGCCATCGCAAAGGTCCTCGCTGATAAATTCGTTCAAACGCAGATGTAATTTCAGACGCTGTCTTTGTTGATAATGGTTCAGCTTCTTTATATCTACTTGCAACGTCAACGACAGTTAATGCGTATTTGTATGTGCGTGACTGACGTTTACCAATTTTAATAGTATCGTGTGGTAAAAATAAAATATCTGCTTGATGAACCTCATTAGGGACGCTGACATCAAAATGTGCATATTGAATTTTTTTAGGTGGTGGTAGATAAATTTGCCATATTGCCTGTCGTGCTAACCAAGCTGCAGCAACAGAACGTGAGACTTTTGCTGCTTCAGATAATTTAGTAATAGCTGATCTGCCTCTCCAATATCCTCTTGGGCTATAATAAATGGATTCCATTATAATATTTATATAATTAATTACCAGCCCCTAACATTATTTTACTTTTCATGGCAGATTTTATTAGAAAACTAGCTAATTTATCTCTAACAGATTTATTTGGTATAGAATTTAATGCATGAATCAATTTTACATCTGCGAGATGCCTTTGTTGTAAATCTTTACTTTTATACGCAACATCATGAACATGACACGCTTTATCAATCTTATTTACTAGATGCTCTCCTGGTCTTGGTTGATCTTGATCATCAAGTCGGATGTCAAGTCGGGTTCCAGGACCACAATAATTATATCCTGGTAAATGTTTTTCCCCCGGATATTTAGCCCACGGAGTTCCTGGTAATTTTCCTAATAAAGCGGCTATATCTCCACCTATCTTTGTTTTAACAAATTTGTATTTCTTCGTACCGCATTTTACACATTTGCCTGTCAGAGCACGTCGTTTATTTTTTGTTGTTATTGTAGTTAGTTCAGCAGTGGGTGTAGGAATTTTACACCGAACACAATATAGACTCATATTATTTATTATATGGATATAATTGATTTTTCGGCGACACGAAAACAGGAGCCAGTGAAGCATCATCCAGCATTACCAAATTCGATAAGGATGATTATAATAGGTCCATCTGGATCGGGTAAAACACAACTATTATTAAATTTAATAATGCGATGGTTAAAATGGAGTAAATTGTATTTAGTAGCACCATCCGTAGATGATCAACACTGTTACGAAGTACTTAAAGATTTTAATGAAAATGCAAAATTGCTGAATGAAAACGGTGATGATGTTGTTGACTTTATCACCGATATTGATGAAGCCCCATCTGTAGATAACCTAGATGGATTTATTAATAATTTAGTGGTGTACGATGACGTTATGTTGGACAGACAAACAAATCCAGCTAGAATATTTTCTCGAGGTAGACACAAGAATACAGATGTTATATACGTCACACAACGATATACACAAATACCTAAAGTGATCAGAGACAACTGCAATATTTTAGTGATGTTTAATGGAGTAGATAATTATACTTTACAAAATATTTATTATACTTGGTGTTCAGGGGATATGGATATGATGAAATTCAGAAACTTTTTTGCTCAAGCACAAGCTGTTCCGTTTGGATTTATTACAATAAATCTACATGATCCAAGATCCAGATATCGTATAGGTCTAGATAAAATCTTTGGTTAATTATAGCAGCAGGGAGGGTGAACTCTACAACTTTGAGTGACCCACCGAGTAAACTAAGCGCACTATAACACAAAAAACAAAAAAGTCAAAAATAAAATAACAAAAATGAGCTAACCCAAACGATTTATTATTCGTTTTTCAAACTATACGGTAATAATATCGTTAGAAGGGTTCGGTTTAGCGTTATTGACCTTATTTTTCAGCCCCTGTAAGAACCTTTATTTTTGTAAAATAAGGTCAGGAAAAAAGTTGTAGGGTTCACCCTCCCTGCTGCTCCTGTAGTTTTACATAGCTTTCGAGGCGATGACAGTCAGATCATTGTACAAGCTTTTGGCAACGAGGAAATTAAATCTAAACTAAGTATAATAATAATATAAAATGTATTCCAAATAATTTTGAAAAGCATATGTCATTCACGCCCATCAAATTACGTTTCATTGACAGCCTGCAATTTATGGCAGCATCTGTAGATGAGCTTGTAAAAGGTTGTACCAGTTTCGCTAACCTAAAAAGTTAGTTTCGGTGAAAACTACGTCGATCTGACAAAAAAGGTATCTTTCCATATGAGCATCTCGACGACTGGAATAGATTTGATGAAACGTCTCTTCCTGATAAAGATGAATTTTACTCGCAACTCAAAAATGAAAATATCACAGATGACGAGTACAAATATGCACAAGATATTTGGAATAAATTTAGCTGTAGAACATTTGGTGATTATCATGATTTATATTTGAAAACAGATGTATTATTACTCGCAGATGCTTTCGAGAGTTTTCGTAAAGTTAGTCATAAAAATTATCGACTAGATCCTTGTTTGTATTATTCTACTCCGGGACTGTCGTGGGACGCTCTACTAAAACAAGTAAGATAGAATTGGATCTCTTGACAGATGTTCATATGTTTAATTTTATTAAAAAATGTATCAGAGGCGGAATTAGCGTTATAAGAAAAAAATATGCAGTAGCTAATAATAAATATCTGATAAATTATGATAAAAATCTCCTATCAACTTATATTATTTATCTAGAATGTGTGAACTTGTATGGTTATGCAATGTCAGAGCCAATGCCTTGCGGTAGATTTCATTGGCAGATGGATGGCAGATTATATTGACTTAAATACGATGCGTCGTACTGTGGCTAAAACTGACTTTGAGAAAAACTTTTTCAAGTTAATGAACAACCCGGTGTTCGGTAAGACAATAGAGAATATCATAAAGCGAGTCTCTATTGAAATAGTAAATGATATCAATCGCAGGAATAAATTAGTTAATGATGATGGTTTTGTTAGTATGAAAAGATTTAATGAAAATCATGTTGCAATAAAGCGACGAAAGACAAATTTAAAGTTAAGTAAATCCAATTTATGTTGGTGCAGCTGTACTTGATTTATCAAAGTGGCTGATGTACGATTTTCACTATAATTTTATCAAAAAGCAGTGGCCAGATTCGGATTTTTTATTTACTGATACAGACTCGCTAGTTTATAATATAAAATGTGAGGATGCCTATCAAGATATTTATAGACACCGTGACCTATTTGATTTATCAGAATATCCAGAAAGACAAATGTTATCAGGACCAATCGTCATAAACTTGAAACAGTTACTATTATAGAATGTGGACTAAGTAATTTTGACGATAAGAGATATTGTGAGGACGGAATTAATACTCTAGCTATTGGTCATTATGCAAGTATCAGCAATGAGATATCTGACATCATCTTTAATTAATTTTATCTAACCTTTAGAAATAATGTTCGAAAATCTATCGTTAGCTGATGGAGTTAATAGTAAAATCAAAAAATTGATGACTGACGGGCAGCAACTATCATTTGATTGTAATGACGAAATTTCAGGTATCTGTTTTAGTAAATTTGATAGAATTCAACTCTCGCATATCAGATTAGATGACAGTAAATATTTGGATTATCTTCAAAAATTACGTGATGAACTTATGGTGAAGTACAATAATTTTCATGATCCAGTAAGCCAGGAAACATATACCAAAATTAATGTCGATTTAGACCGGTCAAAAGGTTTTGTGAAAGGTAATAAGTATCTTCTTAGTAAGATAGCAATGAAAGAATTATTTGAATTTCATAGAAATGTAAGCGAAAAAATTAAATTTTATTTATAAAAGCACAATACAAATTGATTTCTGCTATCAAAGGTTGATCTAGTGATAGGAGATGAACTTCTTTAAAGGGAGATAACTCTGTCTGTCTTCCTTGGACTTTAAAGGGATAACTATTATAGATTGTCTCCCTTGCATTTTAAAGGGAAATAACTCTTATAGCTGGTCTCCCTTGCATTTTAAAGGGAGATAACTCTTATAGATTGTCTCCCTTGCATTTTGTAAATAAATAATTATATTTCTATTATCTGATAAATAATGTTGTTTTTATTGGGTTTTTTAAAAAACATTATCTTTGCTTTTATGATTTTGTCCAGTTTCTTGCTTAGCTCAGATTTTGTCAACGATAACAATTAAGTTCAATTATAAATAAGCCACGCCTACTGTGTGAGCTACTTTTATGTTTCTATGTATTGATTAGGTTATATACCATACAATCCTATATAGTTTGGGGTCTGCCCCAAATTGCTCAAACTATAACAAAGAAAAGCACACTCTCCCAACATGTCACCACTTGGTGGGTGTACTTTTGCACTCCCCGGGGTTGATTATGGGGAGAGTGTGCAAAATCTGTTGAACGTAGAGAAGGATCCGTTCATGTGTGTGCTGTCCACAAGAGATAAGTTTATATGTTGTGCTGTCCCTTAGAGATAAGTTAGTTAAGTTGATAGAGCTACGTTAATTACGTTTCTGTGTTGTGCAGTCCATAGAAATTACGGATCACCCTCTGGACCTTCTAGAATGTCGTTTGGTACTCTAGGGGTTCACATGGCTGTTGTGTCTGTACAAATTACCCTCTGAACTTTCTAGGATGTCGTTTGACAACCTAGGAGTTCACATGGGGGTTTAATATATGTTGTTGTGTTTCGTCTAATTTCGAATATCCTCTGAGCTTGCTGGGATGTCGTTTGGCAACCTAGGAGTTCGCATGGGGATTGATTCGAATGCCCCTGAGCTTGCTAGAATCACGTTTGGCAATCTAGGAGTTCACATGGGGTTGTGCTGTTAATATATGTGTTTTATTTTTATTCATAATTTTTGTCTAATCTTTAACAGTAGTAGATGTTTAGAAATATATTTTCACAAAGTGCGTCAACTATATTATCAATAAATGTCATCGGATCATCTGCCCAACCTAACATCCTATTGTCATCTTCAGTTGCGAATAACCATACCGATCCATATTTTGGTGATATATGGTAACCAACATTTTTGATACAATTGATTATTATTTTAGGTGCTGTGCCAGTATAGCTTGAAGCTGATTTTATTGAATTAAATCTCTTACAAAAGTTGTTTGTTAGATCAAATCCAACATGTCTCTTTGATTGACAAAAGGACATTTTATATAATATTTTATTTTTTAATATGAGATTTCTAGCAAAAAATGTTTATAAACTAGGATATTCTTTCTCCGACAAATCCCCTCTCTCCAAATTTGGGATGGGGGTGGGGTCTCTGGTCTAGAATCCTCTTTTGGCTCGGAACCCTCATCTATCCTTATCTACGGAACACACAAGTGGTTTAGTAGCGTAAACCGAAAGAAAACAGAACTGAGCTGATGCGTCTCAGCTACTGATATGCAGCGTTGCATAGATTCATTACATGTTGGTGTAATCAGAGTGCACTGTGGAGAGTGACACCTAGGTTTCGTACTGACTGTGTGAATTTGATGTTGGTATTGACGAAATTCCTTGTTTGTTTGAGGTAAAAGATGTCAGCGGGATAGTCTTTTGTGTGGCGATTATGATGGCTTCAGTTTTATCATCATTCATCAGCAGCTTGTTACAAGTTATCCATTACTTCATATTGGAAATGCACCTCTCTACGCCTTGAATGGTAGCTTGAACTTCAGGTGGGCAGCTTGATTTGTATGTTTGAATATCAACGACCTACAACTGGTGAGACAACTGATGCCGATCTATGATACTTGAGAGCGGCCAAGTAAGTACAATGAAGACAACGGATGCCGATCCATGATTCTTGAGTGCGGCTGAGTAAGTACAATGAAGACAACGGGCCGAGAACAGAGTGTTGTGGAACATGAAAACATATATTAACTCGGCTGGAATGATTTTTATTTACGGACACAAATTGTGCCCTGTTGACTAAATAAGACTCGAACCATGGTAAGGATGCATCGAGAATAGCATGTACATACTGGAGACGGTGAAATAATAAAGCATGGACTACTGTGCCAAATGCAGTAGACAAGTCAAGGAGGGTGTGGATGGCAATTTTCCACCATCCAAATCATAGAAAATGTCGTTAACTACTCTAAGAAGGGAAGTTTCATTACTATGGCCAGTGCGATAAGGAGACAGTAAATTGCTAGAACGACAATTTGAATTCAGATGCGATATTGTTTGCGATAAAATAACTTTTCTTACAATTTTTCAAATTAATAAGTGGTTAGAAACAAGGCGATAGTTCTTTAAATCGTTAGGTTTCTTCAACAGAGGATTTATAAATGATGGGAATTTTTAAAAAATAAGGGAGAAGTATTGATAACATCAGTTAGTGAAGGCAATGTTGAATCTAAGCAATCAAGCAGCAGTGATGTCGAAATCGGAATTAGACCGCGTTCACGTGACTTTGGAGCGCTCGTTATCAAAATTGTATGTGCAAAATCTATGTATCACAACTGTATGGTAACGATGAGGCAATTGAAATTGTATCGTCAAGCTATCTCTGATGGATTGAACTTTGTCAAGGAAGAAATTTGCAAATAGGTCCGGAAAGTCAACCAGAGAAGAGATTGCTGGAGGTGATGTACCTTTATTCCTTGAAATTAACTTGTTCGTTCTCTGGAAGAGCTCTTTGATTTGGAACTCTCAGTGCTCTTATCACTGTATTAGGATAATTTTGGTGTATGAATTATGTTTGTGACATTCTTCTTAACAGCTATATAGATCTGCTTATGAATAGTGAGGCTGGTGGAAAGCCATATCCTCTCAGCCTTAAATCGTTCTCTTTTAGAAGTGCGAGTCAGGTTCCGTACATTACTATGCCACGGTGAACACTTTAGAATTCCCATTCTGCACTTGGTTGCATGTTTGTCCAGCAATAAACTGAAGAACTTGTCAAGTTGTACAGCTATAGGAAGTAACAAAGTTGGAAGATTTGCTTGGATGACATGCATGAGTTGTGTTCTATTTACCAATGCGGAGGTTTCTCTTAGTAGCAGAGATGGCGAGTTCGGAACGGATACGTTAAGATGGAATACGACGGAGAGTTGATCTGGTGCAACTTCGTGGAAACACTAATGAAGACTGTAGGATATTATTATCAGGTCCATGCAAAATCCAGTCGAAAACATGACAATGTTTATGGATGGGTTGGCTAACTGACTGATTGAAGTTCAAATTGCGAATAAAATCTAGGAGACTTTCTCTGTGTATGGGTTTCAAGGATAGTCAAAGCAAAAGTTGAAATCTCTGAGAATAATGATGTTGCCACGTATCGAATTTCCATACTCCAGTAGGTTCGGAAACTGCTCCAAAAAGAAAATTTCAGACAGCTTGTTTTCTCGACTAGGAGGATGGCAGTAGAGGCAGAAAAAATGGGCTGACCTTTGCTTCTTTGTGAAGTTTGGACAATACGATGTGTTCGAATTTGAAAGTTGGAATGTAGTTAAGACGGTGAATTACGGAGTACTTTGCGATGACAACAATTCCAGTTCCGCTGGAGCGGCTTCGGAACGACTAGACCGATTAACCAGAGGGTGTTAAATCCACATTTTTCGGGTTATCGCCTGATTTTTTGTAGCCATGTTTATGTTTGGGAAAAGACGTTATTTTAACAAAACATAGATAACACTGTATAGAAAAGTTAAAAATGACAAAACTTAAAAACAAAACCTTGAAATGCCCCTCTCCTCTCTTTCTTTCTCATGGTCTGTGTAATTGAGTGTATGATAATATATTGGCGAGTGCGCTTATCCTAAAATTAATTATAATAATTAAAGATTTTTTTATTTTCACTTACGTTTGGTATATTCTCGCGATATATTATCACAACGCAATTGAAATCTTATAACAAAAATGTCAGTGTCTAGATTTTGGGTGTATTAGAGGAGGTAGACGCTACTTTCTTCGCTTATGAAGTCCCTTTTCTCCTGCTTTTTATTTTCCTTCACATTCCATTTGTGTGGAGAATACTCTGGAAAACCAAAGGTTCTTGTTCGTTTTCCTTGATGATGTGGACAATCTGAGACAAAGTATCTTTTCCCTCAAGATACATAACCGGTGTCTTAACTTTTATTTAGAGAGTGGTGTTAGGTTTCGTCATAGATCTTGCTGAACGTTAAGTGTTCCTCGATCTTCACAGGTTGAACATCTTAGTTGATCTTAGCTATATTACTATCATACATCGGATTTCAATATAGAGCGTATATTATAAAGAATACAGTGAATAATATAAAGAATACGGCAAACATAGTAAGCTAAACTGATTAATGGAGAGAAACACCACCCATTTGCAAATGATCATACACAAAATGCATAAATAGTGAACATTTACCAACAGGATTAAAGCAAAATACTAATATATCTTCAGGTCAAAATTCGTTTTCAACATTTTTCACAAGGTCATTGCGATTACCGTTTAACACATCTGGAACTGATGCAAAATATCTTTGAAGACTTTCTGCAACCGCGGAAAGGAAATAGAAGTTGAGAAAATTTATCAAATGATTAGCTTCATTGCAAATCTTCAAGGTTAGCAGCATACAAGATGGTACCATCAATGAAATGATCAAAGAAACCTAAGGAAAATATACAAGTTGGTTGCTTGTTGATGGTGCAACGTGCTCACGCCTTTGACTTTGCAACTGTACTCATTATCAAGACTGTATAGGAGAAATGTTCCCACGGAAGAAGGCTTCAATATAACGTACAAGAGAAGTTAAAAGACTGAGGATAGAAATCAAGGTTATCATAAACGCAATTGCGGCTTAAAAGTATCTACTCTATATTGTAACTCAGAAGACTTTATAGTTCTTATCCGGGACTTAGTTTTTTAAAATATCTGTACATACATTTGAGTCATGTTATATTCAATTTTGTGGCTCAGACTTACGTTGATATAGAACACAAGGACACATTCTTCATTTGCAATGATCTATGTTTAGGGGGTTTGTGGCGCTAAACTTTTCTTTACTAAGGTCACCTCTCTTTAAAAGCAACATTTAACTTAAACCAGCGTGATCGAACATCAACAACGCGAGCCATATGGACCAGAAATATAAATTTCTTTGCATGACCGACCACAAAGGACCCTCGGACATTGAGTTGGATCACTCTGGCTGAAATTACTTCACAAGGATCTCCATTTACTAATATGCAGTTTACGAAACTTTTAAGGAATTAAAATCAACTTCCTTTTGAAAGTTTGAAGATGAAGCACCTCCCAAGATTTGTGTGAGCCTAGTCTGTTCTATTCGTAAATAAAGATGGTAAACAGATAAAGGAAAAAGAGATGCAAATGTTAGACCATCGTGTACAGGTACTTTGCAACCTTCCAATGCTTTAGAGAAACGTTTCTTTGATAAAGAGCAGGTATAATCACTATAGCATTGAGAAGAAAGAGGATAAAGGGATTAAAGATTATACTAAAAGAAGATAATCAGATTGGAAGAATGCAACAGAACATAAAGAATGTAATTCGGTCAGTCATAAAGAGCAATACATGGATTGGCACCGCCTTGGAATTGTCTGCAGGCAATGCAAGTCTTTAAAGGCAGCAACGGTCAAAAGGCAAATCCACCTATCGCGAATGTAAATAGAGACTATTACTTGCTGTGACGAGAGAAAATCGATGCGTTGGATAAACCAGTATCTTTGTAGGGTGTACTTTATTATTACCAGTTTCTTCTGACAGAGAAACATAACTCCGACAGATTTCTCAGTATCTACAATATTTATTTAAATATTGATATGAAATTAATTATTGATTTATAGAGGAAAATTATATTGAAGGATATATTTTTTTTGAAAGGCTTATTAATTATTTGCCAAAACTGTATATTCAATTATAATAATGTTTCTGATGTAGTCCATTCCAGAGATAGGAGAGTGAACATAAAATTCAACAATTTACCACTTACCCACATTGAAACGAGGTAATCAGATACTTAAAAGTATAGTTGATAACATTCGTTTAATATTCAGCAGTGATAGGAATAGTAATTTCCATGATACGTGCTTCCTTAAATAATAGACATTAGCCTCTATTCGAGGATACTATCCAATCTGCTTTAAATACAACATGCCGACTGTGACTTCTAGCATTAGTCTATAAAGCATGTGAATCATTGTTTGGAAAATTGTAAATTTAATTTTCATAACTTGTGATAGATAAATACGACTTCTGGTTAAACTATATACATGCATATGTCACAATTGATCTAATTGTGTCTATAGGTAATAAATGCAGAAAATGCTACCTTGATTTCAGTTTGACACCTTACTAGACAAACCTTTGATTGTCTGCATCATTTCGTGTTGGATTCTTTTGTGCTTTCTTTCTTTGTTATTTTTTTATTTGGTTGGTGTTAAAAGGTGGCTCTCTTTCAGTTCTTCTTCGCTAATGAATATCCACAGCTATTGTCTGCCTTTAATTATTGAAGCTAGTCACGTGATATATTTTCCCACAATTTAAAATAGAAAGCAATCAATAATGCTTCTACTGGACAAGCATACGCATTTGATATTTCTTACGTGATATTAGGATATTATACAAGCTACGGTATATCTAACTAGTAACTAAGCAACGATAAATATTGATCTGTTGGTGATTATGAGGCCTTATATTCTGGAACTTGAAACATTATGAAATAATTATAATTAGCAGAGTTTTCTGTTTCTTTTCCTTTGGAATGGATCAGTTTATGTTCCATCTGTCCAAGAAAAACATAACGTTTAAGTGTACGTCCATGTGGAAGAGTCTATATGTTAAACATTTAAGGCTTTAAGTTTGAATCATATATTGTTCCTCGTTGTCCTTGTCTACATTACAACAAGATACTTAATAAGATGCACATCGAGTCAAATAGTTAAATGTTTTAGCATCCATTTTAGATACAATTACTTGGACTAAAATATATACTCACAACAGAAGTCACTAGATAACCCTTCCTCAGAGAACTTTTGACCTATTCATTACATCATGGTTGATCTGCATATATACTCTTTTAATCTCTGTATTGATCATAAGCTTTCAGCAGCCCACCACAGTTTGAAGTGGTTACGACCAACCAGCCAATGCGTCATGGCCTACCAGGACAACAACCAGGATATCCGCAGATGCCGGTGTGTATAGATTGATATGGTAACTTAGATCGTTTAAGAAAACTCATATTCGGAATCCAAAAATTGTGCAAGCACCAGTTTATTCCGAATATTAAAATCAAAATTCGATGCACACTGTTGAAGAATAACAAAAACTCCTTGAATTGGATGAAATTAGGGTGAACATTTTTACGGATATAATTATTGACATGAGAAAAAAATTATGCCATAAAAATTCTGTTTGACAGAGATTTTTCGGTGCAAATGAGAATCAAATTAAATTGTGATAGGTATGAAATTAATTTTGTATCCAATAAGAAGTTATAACCAGCTAGTAACAAAATAAACATTATGAATTTATGTGTCAAAATCGTTCTTTCATCCGCATCTTCGTATAACCAACCATATAATTATAATGTACCCCAAAACAGATATGGTGATGCAAAAGCGCTAGAAGAATAAAATATTTAGTTGTCTCTCCTTTTTTCAATAAATGGGCGTATAGATAAATTTACATGATTTCTTAATACCCTCTGCAGATCCAAAAAGATAGCAATACCACCATTATAATAAATCAGCAACAACGACGAGCTGGTCCTAGAGACTGGAGTACAGGACTTTTTGGATGTCTGGAGCATGCAGAATCAAGTAAACTCAAAGTCTCCCTCTATCTTCTCAAGATGCATGAAATTTCGAAAAATACATAGATAGTCAATGATTTATTTTCTACCTTTATTTTAGTCATATATAATATACTCCAAACTTTGTATATGTTAGTAGTATTGGTTTTGGTCTCAGTTATTTCTGCTGCATATATGGACCTTTTTGAGGGACTTACTGTCATTTTCGTTGGGGAAGGAGGGCAGGCCCTGAGGCTGGGTCAGGTGAATTACGGGGTAGTAACCGTGTTGCCGATCCCAGCATGTTTCACTAAAATACCGCGAAAAACTTAATGGCTAACAATCCGTCGCCATTTCAGTTCTCCGATGTTTCATCTAGTGAAAGAACAATTAGAATTAGGTTCGGTTTCATTTGAAGATAAGATTTGTTTGACCTTGTAACCCGTTTTGCCTCTGGCTGCATCATGTGATTCAGAGAAAGTGAATACAGCTACGCACGGAAGAATATTCATGATTGACATTCGGGTTCTATTTTGTATATAGCAATGAATATCTTTTCTCTATAGACTTTAAATGAAGGAAGCCATGCCTCATTGTTTTGGCATAGAAATTAAGAAATTCAGAATAGAAGTTTGAAAGATGCATAAGAATGTCAGGGGCGCTGGAAATTGATGTAGTCATTGAAGGTTTAGAAGTCTTGGATTGTGAAAGTTTGTTTCTCTTGGTTTAAGCTACATAATTTGGTGCTTTACCACACAGCAACGCAAGCACGTAACTGGAGTGAATTGGAGTAAAATGCTTTCCCTATGGACACACCAAGTCTACTGACCTAGGCTAATCCAATGATTCAAACACCCGCCCTTTCGGTCGTATGTCCTACACTCTAATATATGCGTCACCACGGCTATTATTACTCTCGTGTATTTTAAGTCCGCCAAAATGTTTTGTAAATAAAGTCATTGGTTATTTTTCCTCACTTATATTCACTGTTCAATTGGTTCCACTTCTCTTCTTCTCGCTTTCATTTTTCTCATGTTCTTGAGTTTGAACAAATACCGTCTTGTTCTTCTTTCTGACATTGCGAAAAACTACATATGCATCCTACTGTTTCTGAACCATGTACTGGTAATGATGGAGAAGGAGGCAAAAGTTGTACTTCTGTTGCAGGTAAAAGTACATTGCGAAGGGTAGGAAATCAGTCTAAGCTAAATCAAAGTGGTCCTCTTCTGGAATGAATACTGGCTACAGCAGTAGTAGTAGTAGTAGTCAATGTATTCCGAGTATAGGATGTATCTGCTGCAGGCGAATCTCAATACACTATCTTCCTTTCAGTTATAAACACTGTATTTGAACTGTTCCGTAATAGGAAATCGTAGGAACGCTGGTGTGTATACCTACTGAAAGTGACGCAAAGCGTCCGCTGAGGGAAGACAACTGAATAGTGTTACGTGCGTTCTGCTTGGTGGAACACTTCAATCTGTTTCGATCCAGTCTTAGACTAGATGTAAAGACGCATGGTCCCATTGTGTCACATATTCTTAACACAACCCAAACCAAAATGTGTGCCAGTGCAGAAGCATCCACCAATATTAGCATCATGCTGATACACCCAGACTCGTATAATATCTAAGCATTTTAACATTATGTTCCTGGTTATGACCCTATCCATTCTTTAGTAAGAATACGGCATTTAACAGTCTCCAAGTTAACATTCCATTTCCCGTTATAACCCCATCCAACCATTAGCACGTTACGTTCCCGTTATGGCCCAATTGTTCCATCCCCATACTTAGTTCTCTTTATGGCCCCATACATTTTTGACCCCATGGCACTAACCCGGCATTAAAATTATGAACATTTTTACATAGAATTGCTTGAGTGCCTTTAAAATTATCATATGACCGTCAAGCGCCACTTATATCTACTTTCACACTGCCTTTACATAGATAGACTCCTACTACTCATTCTTTCAGTCAGTAAGCAAATCTTTTCGATATTTTACTCCTTCTTCCCTTAATTCATTATATTTACAAAAAGTAAGTTTACTCTCTTTGTTGTTAAATAATTAAAGCTACTACTACTACTGCTACTACCACTACTACTACTACCAATGATAATAATGATAATAATAACACAAATAATAATAAGATTATTATTATTATTATTATTATTATTATTATTATTATTATTATTATTATTATTATTGTTTTAATGCATTATGGGTAGCTGCTGATACTATCACTACTGAAACAGCAACAGCAATAGTAGTAGGACTTGGCAGTGGAAAGAAGAGAGTTAATGCGGATGGTATCAAGTTTATAAGTTTTCTTTTTGCTATTCAGAAACGAAACGCAATCAGTCCTTTCCAGGGCCACTTGTATCTCTGAGAAAAGAGATACTACTCAATGATTGCTAAACTGAAGTACAACTTATATCCATCCGTGATACAATGTGTGTCAGTGTATTTGGGTATCGTATCCACACAAATAAAAGAAAATAGAATGAGATGTTTTCAATTTCTCTTGATATATTATTGTAAACTCAGGATCAATTAAATTTCATTGCGCATCACAAAAGCGCATTTTCGTCTCTCTTTCTCTCACTGTCTGTCTCCAGGAAAGAACATATACAGTATTTGGAAAAGATTTTGGACTCAGTCATCCCTGATAAAATAAAAAACGTGACAATTAACTCGAGGCCGAATTAAACGACAATCAAAACAGAAATAAAAGTAAATAAGTGGACATTGCATTTTGTAACTTTGAATGTTTACAAGACACTGCAATTCACATCCCTAAATTTTGCGTAGTTCACCGTGCTTGTGACAAGTGTATACAAGAACTTTATTTTTTTTCTGCATGAAGAAAAGTACTAAGAAGAAAACATCTCCTGCAAAAAAGAAAGATACTGCCTCTAGGACATGCACATAATTAAGAAAACCAAGGAACTCGGCGAGCGTTTCTCAGGTCACTTCTGCTTGTTTTCGTTCATGATGTCAAGTGTGAATTAATACCAGTGTTTCATACTCGGACAAAAATTAGAAACCCATTTCGAACTGACCTTCTACTTCTCCGGCGACGACGACGTCTTCTAATGTGGTCCCTCCAAAGAGACAAAAGTTCCAAGAAATATTATTACAAACAATGGAAAATAGGATATCCAGTTTGTTTGGCAAAACATTTCGATACGTGATCAGTACTGACCAAATCAAATGCTCCGATATCAAATCAAATCATTCATTAAGTACTCAAATAAATGATTGATAGCGTATGTGAATGTTGTTTAAACGTTTTGAAAAGAAAAGTGCTTTCATCCATGTTACAGAATCAGCGATTAGGAAAACACCGTCATCTTCTTCGCCAAATGGTGAAACAACATCCTTCAATCTAACGAAGAAACATTTTCGTTCAGTGAGTAGAATTTACATCAGTGCTGATATTACCATTGTTAAATGTGGCTGCTCCACGTTATGATTAAGTGCTAGACGTATTGTATTGGCAGTCATGGCATTAGGAAACAAAAGACGATAGAAAGGACACTTTGCTGAAAAGACATCACATACACATCTTGGGATCTTATGGAGGAACAAAATTTAACTTCAGATCCATAGAAGCTATGGATGGAACTCCATGCCTGATACGAACAGAGAATACATAATTTACCCCCTAATCTTAATTTCATCGAGATGTTACAGTTGCAACAAGAGTTACAAACGTTGATAGATGGAACCGGATTAATGGAAACAGAAACATCCCAACGGTTTGGACAATTATTGCAGCGTTTTCAACTGCCTCACCAGAAGCTTTAGAAAATGCGACCCTGATAGGAAAACAAAACGTAGCATCAGCTTCCAAGACGATCACAGAAACAGCTGTAGGAATGTTAGTGAAACGAAAAAAACAGAATTTCCATCTCCACTAGCTTAAAATTACACGTATGTTGACAACAACTACATAAATAATTGGTTGGATCAACAGAAAGACGTCCACGCCCTTGCCAGCAGAAGAAAATGAAAATTGAAGTGAAGGCAGAAGTCAAACCAGAACAGATTACCACTGTTCAGACATCATCATTCAAGCACATTACTCGTCGGCTACGTAATGTACTCGAATCGAAAAATAAGAGACAGGAGCATTGGTTGCTGGCTAACTGATTGAGGAGCAGCAGCAATATGAACCCCATGGAAATAATTAAAGTCATAATTTACTGCAAGCCTACTCATAATGTTGGCTACGGAGGAGTTCAAAACTTGTATCGTGCTTCTAAAAAAAAAAACGCAAGCATTTACGTGCGCAACATATTAAGTAACAGTTCCAAGTACAATTGACCTAATTGCTATACAAGCCATGCGACGGAATGTTTTCAAACTGCGAACCCAAGTAGCTAGCATTATTCATCAATGGCTAGCTGATTCAATAGATGTCTCCAATTGGTAGCGTGCACTCGTTGTTACAAATATTTGTTTTGGATCGTTTTAGATTTTTTAACTTCGTTCAAAAGTTCAGAGTTATCTTTAGAACTGATTTTGAAACAAAGTGGTCGAAATCCTCTACGATAGCTAGCCAACAAAGGCACATAATTTCTGAACCAACCTTTCAAAAGAAATATAACAAAGACACATTCATTATTTCGCGACTGAAATCCTGAAACAAAACAAGTATCGCGGAACGTGTTTCAAGACTTTGAAAGAACGCATGTGGATATATTTTACGCATCAACACCCTCATTATCCTCCTATCAGTAAATCCCATTTTGACAGTGCAAACATTAGTATAAAAGGCTGCCATGGACTCAAGATTCTATTCTCGGAAGGAAAAGTCTACATTTTCAATAGTGATTCTCTGGTGAATTGTAACTGATATATCATGTGCACCAATTAATCGCTGCACAAAGAGGACGTTGCTTAGGAGATATGATACAATCAGCATTTTCAGCGTTTCGTACCGTAGTAACCATTTAGTGACTCCAGGATTACATGTTTTTAAAGATGCATCTTTGACGCAAGGAAAATTATTTCTCCAAACAATACTATCGATAAACAAACTCAGAAACGGGTCTTCATGAAAGCATGACTAAATGTGTTTCTTCAAAGTGGAATATAACATTTTTTTTGTCACCGAGACACTCTATAAATTCGATTCATACTTCTAACAAAAACATTACTTGTTCCACGACAAGAACCAGGCAAACCGAGACATCGAAAATCTTTAGACCATATAGATACGTTCAGGACGGGAATAAGAAAAGACGAACATAATTTCTCATAGAATTGACGTTTTTTGTGTGCTAACTGGAAAAGGAACATGATGGAACCACCGAAATTCTTGAGAACGTTCAAAGTCAAATCTCGATCAGCTTCCCATGCGACCCACAAAGGTGACAATGGATTAGTACCAATGTGTAGACTTTTATCGTCTTTGGCAAATTTATCATATATTGAATTTGAATGAAAGGACAAACTGGACAAAGTTGACAACATCAGTCCTTGTGATGATACCAGAGTGGCTTCTCTGAACAATTTCTTGCATCCATTGTTCAACGAAGTGGATATTTCTTGAATAACAAACTAGTCAGTAGCAGCGAGGATACTTACCGATACCGAGCATACCTGGAAAATCACTTGGCGTACAGAAAAGAAGCCATGAACACTCATCGGAATGCTTCTGAGGTATGGAAATCTGACACATTGGATGTCTTCGACGTCAGAGTTCACAGAAGTTGACGATCCTCACAGTGCTGGATTTAACGACAGTTGAAAGAGAGGCAAACAAGGACTCAGTTTAGTTGGATCGTTTGGATTTTGACACATGGATGCAAAATAAATATTATAGAATGTGGTTGATGTGTGCTTGAGACTGAATCAAAATAGTACACTTTTCCCTTTTTAGGGCTGATGCAAATGAATATAAAACCATCATCGAAGCAGTCAGACTTTACGTGTGAAGGTCTTGCCTAAAGTGAGAAATGGAATCAGTTAAACTTTGAGCAGAACTACAGCCAAGTATTCTCTACATCGAGTTAAAGTGAGAACCTTCACTATTTCCTCTGGACTCGGATCGAAAATTAAGGATCATGATTTCCACGGACAGCTACCAAAACCCATGCACACTGGAGTCCCCAGCAAAGTAGCCATTGACACAGATATCGATGAAAATAACCCTTTCAAGTTTTAACATAATACCGTGTCCAAGATATGTCAACTGATATTGGCCAGACTTTGTGTACAAGACATTTGTAGCCTAATTTTGCATATAAATATTGCCTGAGATCTTGCTTGGTGAAGCTGCATGACAATTAGTTACCAACTGCAGACATAACATCTCTTAAGGCAATTATACAGGAAGATATGATATGTGGGAATTTGATTTCACTCGAGTCCAACGCGGCAATGAAGGACATTTCCATCTTATAAAATCGGGCTCCGATGAACACAGTGAATGTCAACTTTAATGCAGAAATTAGCAATACTCTGGAAAGCAACGGATCGAAAGACAAGACTATAGATTATTAGAATAAAAAAGAATAGATACACTACAAACATCGTGGTAGGCGAAAGGGATGTTTCATATCCAGAACTACATAACAGTCACAAACCACTAGTAATGAAGAAAACAAAGATACAGTCAGAACAAAATGAAAATTTATTCTCCTGTTTAGATACCGACGGGGCTGAAACAAAAAATCACAGATATAGCCATGGAACATTGTTATTGATATCAAAGCGATCATCGAGTCATTAACATGACAAATGTCTGACGATGATTTCGAAGATACGCTTGAAGCGTATCTGGAAGAGGCATAAATTCCCATCTCTGACGAGAAGACTTTAAGTAATTGGTATAAAAACTTACGTGACTATTTCTTACCTCATTGATTTCTCTGGAGACGAAATGCATCGAAGTTCTCTTTTAACAGACATTCTTCACAAAACATTGTCATGCGAAATATCAGGTGGGAACTGATGAATTATCTTTACCTGTGCAACAGACGAAACTCGATATATGGAAACTTCATTAAAAAACAAAAGCAATCAAGAATGGATACGTATAGGATTGAGAGGGTGTGGGCGGAAGAGAGGAAGGTAAAGGAACAGGAGAGAAAAAAAAATAGAAGGAATTCCCGACACTCAATGCACACTGGATCAAAATCGAAGAAAAACTGAGGCAGCGAGGAGAAGGAGGCAAACGAGCCGACTTTTGATTACCTTGTCCCATCAAAACATCTTAGAGTAGAGACAAATGGAGACAAGTTGATCGACCTGCGATGTTTGACTGGAAGTGCAGCTAGTAAGGAAGAGGAGTCTGTGAGAAAACCAAGCGGCCTTTTGACAGGACTACGCGGATATCTGGAAAAATACTAGCCAAATTATTGCCAATCTGTGTTTAATGTTTGCATGTTTGAGTATGTCTACGTCTGTGTTTACAACAAAAACTTTAAACCCTCTTACCCCTATATTATGTTCGGATTTGGGTATAGTGTGACAATAAACACTCCGGACTTTGACTGCTTGTGTTATAGTATATCATGTTTGTTGTGACGGCAAATTGTGTTTATAAATACTTCAACATTTGTGTGATAGTATGATTCCATGCATGAAAATATATTGTATGTATAGAGACATCTACCCTTTTCATTTGGATATTTGGTGTGAGTGTGTTTTTTAAACAAAATGTGAGTATTTGATAATTTGTAACAATAGAAAATACTACAGTTCCCTATATTGCCCCATACACGTGTCAACATATAAACAGTCCATAAAACGGCCCCCTTACATTACATTTACATTGCACATACGGTTTTGACCACATAGAACTATTCCCAACTTAAATACCCGTTACAATTTAATAGTGTCATTCTGATTTATTTTGACACCAATGTGTCTTCCCTATGTTAAGCCTATGGATACTTTTACCATAGGATTCCCTTCATGATCCCATATCACCTCAGATGTAAACCTAAAGGACGCCTTTATAATGATCATATGACACCAAAGTGCAACATATAGTTAGTTGTAAAAAATTGTTTTGAAATGGCAAACTTTCATTGTTCTATCGGTGATACAACGCCTCATGCTATTGTTTACTTACTCTTTTCCGATATGGAAAACCCACGGCCATGCCAGATGTACAATCCCCCCCCCCCAATTGAAAGTTCTATAATATGTACATCATATACAGAGCCTTAACTCACGTCGTAAGTCATAAGCAATAACGCTCTTCATCCTTTTCTGGACTACATGCTGAGTCAGGCTGGACAATTTGTCTCTTGAAGAAATAATGTGTACCAGCGATGGTCGTTGCCGTTATGGATCTTAAAAGATTCATTCAACTTATTCAGAAAACATTACCTGCAATCCACTAGCTTTCTCAAAAGTTCTTTATTAGATAGCTTAGTGTTTACTTATAGTCTGATTTTTAACGCACAACGAGCCACCTACCCTCTTACCTCCTTTAGATTTGAGTAATTCTTTGTTAGGTAGTTCGGCTGGCAGCTAAATTGCATCAAAATTCTCGTTACGTTTCTAGCGATGTATTCAGGTTCTGAGCTGTGGTGCATAGTTACCACCTCATATTGAAATAAATATTTTTGAAAGTGCTATGTTTTAGTAGACAACATTTAAATCCTTCAGTCCCTTAGTAGAGACTGGACGCTTCTAGCAATAATTATATTAATTATTATTAACTTTCTAGATGATGCTTTTGTGCTGGTTATACTGCTAAGAAAAAGGTAACGTGCGATGAATTCCTTTCCT
This sequence comes from Megalonaias nervosa, assembly GCA_016617855.1. NCBI lineage: Eukaryota > Metazoa > Mollusca > Bivalvia > Unionida > Unionidae > Megalonaias > Megalonaias nervosa. The sequence continues at coordinate 40,054 of JAECUM010024991.1, read as the reverse complement.
TCGTATATAGTAAAGTCAACAAAGAGGTAAGTGCTACATGGTTGTTACTGATCGTCTACATCTATTTTATTCCTTTTCGGCCAAGTTTAATTTGGGAAGTGACCGCAAGTCAAAGAACATATCAACGGATGAAAGGGTATGTCATTCTTCCTTCTCCTTTTTCTTACACTCCTTCATGAATCTGTAATATCTCAGAGTAGGATGTTTGTGTCATAAAATAGTAAGTATGCTTTTGCTGTGATTGATTGAGCTCCCGATCTCACGTTATAGAAGAAAAGAGCAGGACCTTCCCAGAGAGGATGCCGATGAGCCGTTTTGTGAGAGGATATTTACCCTCGTATAATGAGCTTAGCATTGATCGTGGACGTGGCATCCCCAAAAATTATAATAGGGAGGATCCGCACCTTCCTATCTCCTGAGAGCATGCCCACTTAGAACACTGTTAAAGTGCATTTTCTAAAAGCTGTGATCGAGTGCGCGCCTGCCATAAACGAGAGAATGACCTCTCCAGGCATGAGCAAGTCAGTTTATAGCAAGGTGGCAGAGTAACGACCGCTGTTAAAGAGTGATTGCTCTCCACCCGTCCATCCCAACCCACAAACGATCATACCCTCAGCCAATCCTGAAAATGATATACAGCATTGTAGTTCTCTTAGTTCTGTAGCGTTTCTTTCAAAAATCAAAGACCCCATTTGATTCAGAGGTCGGTAACCAATCATTGGATGGGTACCGATAACAAGTCACCGGACAGATGCCATCGGTAACCGACTGGAGTCCACGGAGTGGTTACTGCTGTTAGATATCAAGACGCAAAACATCAGTCATCTGTCACTGTTAACTGTTCGTCGTTCGTCGAATACTGGGCACCGGTCTATATATACAGATTCAGGTCGACACGTCCCTTCTTCTCTACATACCGATTAATTCCGCGGAAGAAGGTAAGAGTCGGCATTTATTTACTCCAACGGTATTTGGTATTGGATCGACACACCGCTCTGCCTATGTTTCCTGTTATTTTCTATGGGATGTGGAGTTACCCTTTTTAGCGATATGATTATCGGCGCCACATAGCGCCCTGCATGACCACATCATGTTTTCCTTGGAGTGCGGGGTTTGAAGGGCGTGCACGTCCACCGCCTGCTTATGTGGTACTCATACGGAAAGAGAGGGTCACAAAAAGACGTTGACAGGCGAAGATACTATCTCGCCCGTCATACAAGGTGATTACAATAGCCAGTCCATGAGATGTGACAGGCAGTGGACAGAGCAGGATGATGACATCTTGCCCAGTTTGCCTGAATCTAAAGATCTCGTAGAAGATCACTAGAAGAGGCCTCCCTCTTCTTTGATGTCCCCTGCCTCCTTCTACGTGATTTACTAGGTAGTTTAAGCAGAATAGGTAGGGTCTTTAGATAAGGCGTTAAATGAAGTCCTCAGCCTCCTCTCCCACCTCCCCGCACTTATGCTCTGAACACTTAGGTCCAGAGGATACTACTATGCTCTCTAGTTTGTAAAAGTTATCGGGAGGCTGCTTTAAGGATCCATTTGTCAAATGCTCCTTCACTTGACCATGATCAGCAGCTCTGATTAAGATTTGCCAAACGTTCAGAAACTCCCAAGCAAAATAGACACATCAGTTTCGAAATCTACTCGGAGACCTCTAGTCGCAGCATTTATTTATAAGATACACTCCCTGTCTGACCCATCACTTCCCTGCTCCCGGGACGCCAGAGCTCCGCAAACTAGATTTCAAAGGGCATTACGGTTCTACCTCCTTGTTAAAACCATAGGGGCATTGTAGTCAAAGGCATTGTCACAATAATCTAGCATGCCAAGCTATTTTCAGCTGATTTCTTCAATCTCGTGAACAAGGAATCTCTACATCATTTCACTCTGCTATACCTAGTAGGAGTAGTTGCCTACACATCTAGACGCTTTCGTCTATGGCCTTGACGCTCTTTGCAGAGTTACCCCACCTCCGCAGGGATCTTGCACAGTAATCCTCAGAGGTCTTGCTAGATTATAGCACGAATCTGCTTAGGGATGGTGCTCTGGAGACCGATACCATAAACGACATACTTACTCTTTATGTTGCTTCCCATGTTCCTCGCTTCGGCTTCTGGAAGCGGTACCGTCTAAACCGTTCTTTTGTTCAGTCTCAAGTTTAAAAGGAGAATCTAACACAGAAGTCTAGGAAGCAACCCATTTTCGAGCTCACTTCTGAACCTTCGTCAAGGAGACGGACAGGTTGAAAGGTAGGTCGAGAAAGCCTGAGGATACCCCTTTCCCAAGAACCTCAGAAGGGGGAACGTAGCCCTACGGGATTCACTACCGCTTCCGCAGTGCATTCCTGTTTCTTTAAAACAAGTAGGCATCCTAACAGACTTCTTTTCAGACGTCTGTTCGGAGACCACGGGGGATAGGTGAGTTATATCGTTAATAATGGACGGCTTGCAACTTTGCTTCATGAAACCCATTACACCTTTAAGTACTCCATCCTTTCTCATCAATTACACATCTCCAAAATAAATTCCGAAGCACACACCCTTTTGAAAAAGCGAACGCTTTAGCAAATATAAGAAACGTCTGGTCGCCAGCCTTGTACCCCCACCGTTTGCTAATACCCAGAAAAAGCAGAAAGCTTCGACTAATGCGAGAGGAATTGTTCGAAATGGAGACTGCAATAGTCGGGAACTTTATATGGCTTCGCAACTTGGTAATCTCCATCGACCATCAGGTTGCATACTATAATATCCCCATCATTCCTGTAAAAAGGAAATACCTCCGCTTTTGCATCGAACAAGAGGTTTCTAATTTCCATAATTTAAAGATGGTCGTATTCTCAGTACCATCTGATCCAGCATCTTCGCTAGCCACAGTTCCGATAACCCTATCTACACCATGGCGGATCGAACAGTTATATCAGTCCTTGGTCCTAGGGACATGTATTGAATTTCATGTGTTGCCTCCCTTAGTATGTAATGCCAACTAACCAATAGCGTGCTGCATTGCACGTCGGCTGCAAATGGTGGTGGCAATTGACCTTAAAGGGATACTTTGTAAGTTTAAGATCGAAAGTATGAGTATGTACCAGAGGGAAGCCATTACAGGTCTATTTGAGTGAAAGGTGTTTGCGCAAACACGGACTGGCACTGGAAAAGTGCTTATTTGTCAGTCCATTGTGTGCTCCCCTTTTCTCGATCGCGTTGGAACAGTGTTCAAATTTGAACAACTTAAGTTTGATTGGATACGGTAGTTTGCCGCCGCATCCAATGAAATTCACAGACCCAAAGCACAGAAATATCTGCTCGATATGCCAAGTTGTAGATAGGGTTATCGGAACCTTGGCTAGCAAACATGCTGATCAAGTGGTTCAATCGAGACAGTTACCTGAATGAAGTTTTATTATAAGCCCTCGAAGCAAACTCAGATATGCACACTGACGTGACATTGTCAGGCTGGGGCGTTCACCTAGAGTCAGAAAGCATACTTTTCCAAGGGACTTGGTTTCCGGAGGAAGTCGGTCTGTATAAAAAAATGGAAATGAGGACGGTGCTTACAGAACATGTTATTACGAATGATGTAAATCGCATCTGCTACCGCTACGTGTTGCGGTAGGTGCTCGACCATGTTTTAAATGTTGTATTGGGGACAATTCCCGAGTAACTGGCTTTGTCGTCCATGGGAATTTGTTCGCGAGTACAATCGCACGCTAGGCGAAGATTCCCTGATAATATGATTATAGAACAACCAGACGTCAGTGCAGTTGAAAACGATAAGATGTCAACGAAATTATAGCCTTATCGAAGCGATTGTAGATTCTCGTGCGAGAGCGTTGTGTATTTCTTGGCAAGAGGCAGTTCAGAAAGGAAACGTATAATGTTTGGAAAGTAGTGTTTGGTTACATAACTTTCATTTCCAACAGACAAACACTATCCTTTAAAGTTGGGACAAGAACACATTTTGCCAGCATGCCACTTTATAATAATACCATGCAAGTTAGAATCTTACATGCGTTCAAATATCATAACAAGCGTGAATAGAATTATCAACTTTAAAATGTAAGCACAGACCAGAAACAAAGGAATATTGACCAATAATTCATAATGCATTGAATACTTTACGAGAAAGTGCAACTATTGATCACATAAGTATGATATAAATTCCAGTTTGAAGATTATCATGTACATGTTGCAAGGCAAAAGAATCATTGCGGTAATGCTAGCTGGTAATGTTTGTATTTGTTTTCATTCAATCTCAGGATCATCACTGTGTAGATACTGTATACTAACGCCCCCTCCTCTCTCTCTCTCTCTCTCTCTCTCTCTCTCTCTCTCTCTCTCTCTCTCTCTCTCTCTAAAAGAAAAGCAGGAAAAACGAATGATAACAAAAACAAACAATATCTGAGCGGTACTTCTAGATTCTGATCCATGACTAATTATTTACTTTCTATAAATAACATAATCCGGCCAAGAACATTCAAGGTTGCATTGCCAAACAAACCGAAGTTTCCAAATGAAAGAAACCAATTGTTCAATCTCAAGATGGAAGATGCAAGAACATGAAATTGCGACGGAATTGTAGTAAATATAGAACGATAACGTCGATTTTGACAGAGTATTGTACTCGAAAGAACCGTTATTACCTCATATACTGGTCAGTAGGTTCCTCGACACACACACACACACACACACACACACACACACACACACACACGAAAATCGACAACAATACACTCGATGTGGTTGATATGTTCTGCAGACCAATCTGTATGGAATACTTTCAACGTTTTATGAATAAACAACGTCTGGACAAAAACCACCAACCCGTTATACAGGATTTGGTGTCATACTATTACATATCTACTTTATTACGTGTTTGCTGCTAAGACACCTGCATATATCTATATATGTCGTATCTATCCATCTTCTTGTACATATATACACATGCCAATCGATCTGAAAATACGAAAGTCAATACATACGTGGAATGCATTCACACAAACATCCAACAATAACTTCAAACATAGCCCAGAACGCTGTAATATCGTGGTACGTAATGTTATTATCGGTAAATGTTAAAACTGTTTTGCTATTGCTGTTTACTTATAATTTGTAACGTTTCAATGACTTTCCCTCTTTCTATTCATATAAAAAATCTTTTTCGATCAAAGCGCGTAAATTTTATATAAAACAGCATATGGTGGCTGACCAAGATTAACGTACCATGGGAGAAAAACTCTATATTATCGCGGCATTTGTCTAACTTACGTATGTGGTAGCAACCAGGTATTACAATAAACATAAATTGCAACTTACCTATGAGCAGGAATGTCCACGCTTGTACTGGCATAATATCTGCACCATAAAGGAAAGGATCCAATGATCAAATCAAACACACCAACGTAACTAAAGTGGAAATCCACGAATAAAAACATAAAAAATTAAAAACAATAATTATTTAACTTTACATGAATTTTAAATGCGATGTGGGCAAAGAAATATGAATATATAAAACTATTATAATTATTAGTATTATTATTGAAATATTACTGATTTCAAGAAATTGTAGCTGTTTTTATATTCTTATTTACGCACGAGATGTATGTTCATAAGCAACATTTTGTCAATTTTGGTCTATATTGGCTACCATGGAATGAAATTGAATGCTTAACCTTGTAAGGACATATGTCACCATCAGTATATGACATATAATCATCAAACGTCCGACGATACACTGAATATATTTCGTAATCAAAGCCAATGCAGGTATAGCAATTTCGACTAGAGTTTTGTATATTATGATCAACGTAATTGCATGCACTTTACACAAAAAGTAATGTTCATTCTCTTTAATTGTAAGTTAATAAAAAATATTGAAATTTTAGAGGATATTGAGCTGTAAGATATTTGCGTCCTTACTGGCTACAGCTTTGCATCTATAAACAACCGCTAGACGACGCGTGTCCAACATTAATCGGAAAATCCCGTTTGCCGAGATAATATAGAGCCCGCGAAAATACAGCGTTGTAGTATACATGCATGATGCATACACATACTAGCTATACATTATGACAGATATACGAAAATGGTTATAGTTAAACAGTAAGAAGAAAATTCATATTATGTTGTTCAACGGTTCTGGGGAAAATCTTTATTAATCCATAGATTGTCAGAAATGTGAACTGCCATTTTCAAACGTATTCCACATTTCTGTCAAGGTCTATGGATATGCTGCTGCACTCCCTGTTATTCATGCTACCTGGCTGTGGAGCTGGGCGAATCTTGCTGTCTTCCGATGTGTTTCTGTCCAGGGCAGTGCTTTCCTACATGTGGAATCTCCGCCCCTTGGCTCGTTGCTCTGAGGGTTAAATTACGAGAAGCCAATAAAATCCAGGTAAGAGAGAATAACAGACAGACATATATATATATATATATATATATATATATATATATATATATATATATATATATATATATATATATATATATATATATTGGTTTGTACCTTTATGTTCTCCCTATATTAGAAATAGCACTCAATCGAATACAGCAAAGATGGAAAGTGACAGTGATTAAAGAAATACCATATATTTATACACGATCGTACAGAAATAAATACATATATGGTGAACATTCGCCGTAAGAATGAAAATAACTTTGTATTCATCTTGATCATAATTCGTTGTCAACATTTTTCTAAACATTATATCAGTGGGATTGCCATTTAGGCAGCCACAACTGGGATGAATGCTAAGTGACTTTGATGATTGTCTCCAACAGCGAAATAGAAATACAACTTCAGAACATGAAGAATGTAATTTATCTTATCACATGTAAGATTTGTAGCCTTCAGTATGTTGGAGAAACTGAAAAGCTACACAAAAAGATCAACCTTCATAGATCTGATTGGATGACAAAAAAGCCGTACAGAAGCCAGGTCGCAGGACACTTCTCCTCCCCTGGCCACACTTTCAGTGATATAACACTTATTGTAATCGCTTACAACCCCAACTGGGGTTCCGAAACCAGGAAAGAAAAGGAATCTTACTGGATACGCCGCCTTAGAACATTGAAACCAAGCGGTTTAAACCAAGAAGACTAGGAAAAGACAGCCATGCACAAATGAAATTATCTCTTGCATCCGGCACGTTTTATTTTATGTGCTTCTCTAAATTTGCTTAATAACCTATAATTACTACTATAACAATGAAATATCCGGGATATAATTTGCGCTTACATACATTTACATAAAACAACAGATGTCGTTATGGCTCATCGAGTTCTAGGTCAATAACAATATTTTCCAGTATCCGCAGCAAGTTGAAATAAACTAGTTGAAACATAATAAATTTAAAGGTGTAATTCCTGTAGAAACAGCCATGTAAAGTTTTGCAAACACAACGGTTTTTGTGTTTTATTTGTTTGTCTTGTCTATGTTTTGTATTTGCCTATAAAAAAGTCTCATTATATATATATATATATATATATATATATATATATATATATATATATATATATATATATATATATATGTATGTATGTATGTATCACAGGGTAGTATCCTGGGTGACTGCTTCACTGCTTGCTGTTGTCCTCTGTGCGTGATGTGTCAGCTGAAGCGAGAACACGATTTCATCCTACAGCATCCGAATAACGACTAATGATCAGACTAGTTGACCCTAGCAACAGTGATACCTATTAGAGGTTCTAGTACGTTGGAGAGAATATCAGATTATTGCATATTTCATTAATGTTTTAAAAAAAAGTTAGATACTGGTCGTAACTAACTTTTTGATATAAAAATGAAGAATTTTGGATGTTTTTCAAAGATTCTTTCAAATTAATGGATGCTAGCAAACATTCTTTTGCTACCTGCTTCTCCCATGCTTTCTATTTGTGACTTTATCTGTATATTTTTGTGATGGCTTTCTCATGCAATTTGAGCAGTTTTGTCTTCTAATAAAACCACAATTTAGTTTTTGTGTCTCATTTAAATAAGTAAATTTATTTGTTTTCCGTCTTAAAAGTAAAATTAATCTTTAAAGAAGTAGATAAGTTTAACGTTTAATAATAATTCATATTACAAACACACAAACGCACACCCTCTCTCTCTCTCTCTGTCTGTCTGTCTGTCTGTCTGTCTCTCTCTCACACACACACACACACACACACAGACAGACAGATATATACACTGCATGAAAAGTTGCCTTTACAAATATTTAAGTTATACTTAAATACAAGTAAAGATGTAAAATGTATCAGTATCACCTTTACAATATCTTTACATAACAAAAAGATGAAAATTCATCTTTAGTCACTGTAAAGGCTAAAAAAGCAGCTGAGTTGTCTTTATAAAAATAAAAGGCATTGAAAGTTTGGCTTTACAGATATTAAATCCAAACCAACCTGCAAGCTTTTTGCCACATGCTTACAGACATTAAATAGTTTGTCCACTTTTTTTCATTTAACTTATGGACAGATGGTATAATTAAGTCTACCAAACAGATTTGTTTAATGGGACTTGAGTTTTCCAGTAAAGCTACAATTTTTCCAGATAAAAGTGAAAAATGATAACAATAGCAAATGATCGATAGTTTAAAAAATGTATTGCAGTCATTACATCAAAATGTACAGTCAACATAAGAATCACAGCCAATATCTTAATCGATATATCTTTATATATGATAATGACCAATATTTCTAAAAGAACAACAAAGGGGTTATATAGCTACTAAAGAAAAGCAATCTTATTTTGAGAAATACATTTTATGAATCTTGATATTTCCAAAAATATCTAACAACTAATCAATGACACATTAATCAGTTCCGTCTCCTGAAATCAATGAATTGTTCTCTGTAAGTTCTGAATGACTAATTTGCTTGGTGAAAACTTCATTGAGAGAATATTTCTGTGATTCTTGGATTTTATATTTCAACATAAGCACTGCCTTATTATAACCATTATGGAATACAAATTATATGAACTTGATTGTAATTGATAAAATTCAAACTATAAGGCTACAAACATATGTTAAAATAAAGAGTAACATGATGCAGAAACCAAGGCACTTGTATGTCTAATAATCTACTATATAGCCCCATTCTTTAAATATCAATAATGAACCTTTACTTCTTCCTCATTCATGCAAATTATACATATGCACAGTTTCATTATCTTTTGTGTGTTATCACGTGCATAGTTGCACACAAGTTGTTTTGTTTACCAGCTTCATGTAAGTTATTCATGTGCACGGTTTCACACAAGCTTTGTGTGTACAAGTGCCATTAGTGATGGGAATCGGTCAGAATTGCATAGCTAATAATCAGTTTTACACAAACAATAATCGATTAAATTCAGTTGCTGGGAGCCAATTTTCATTTTTGTTTGTTAAACAGCTATATTTGTGCTCTATAGGTGAAAATGTTAATAATGAACATGAATAATCTCTTTTATCTATATACATACGATTAACCAAATACAAATGTTACTTTTTTATTGTTTTTTGTTATTTGTGTTCCACAACTTTGTTAAATGAAAGCAGCTGCCTATGGATGATCGGCTTTATGAAGTTGAAATACTGTTGGAAGCCCATAATTATACATATTCATTCATTCATATGTGGTTTGTTCATCGCTGAAAGTATATAAGAACATGCTTTGCTTGTTTAGTCAGTTTTTACTAATATTTCGATCTGAAAATTTTACAATTCAATTGGAACAAAACAACAAAATGTTCACATATATTAACTCGCCAACCGCAAAATCATAAATGCCAAACAGTAGGTTAAGCGTCTGATGACTGATATGTTTCAAACATGACACTGACAAATGGAGAAAAAAAAATCTAAACTACTGCGACACACATAAGAACATATTCCTTACTGTTACATAAGATACATGCTTAGACTAAACACATGATTTCATGAATATAAAACTTAGGATTCAAAGTCCTAGATATTGGAATTTCAAGAAAAATTTATCTTATCCGAAATACAATCACTATCTGAACGCAGTTCTACTATAGTCAGCTTCCGATCTGTATATAATATAATAAAAAAGATAAAAGTACCTATCTCAACGTGCAGGACATTTTTGAGAGAATTTAGTCAATGTGGACTTATTTCCTTTTATTTTAATTGTATTTATTATAGCGGTGGGTATCTTGTATGTGTGTATACATAGTGTATATTTCCATCGTCTCTCGAGACTAACGGATGCCAACAATAAATATATATATATATATATATATATATATATATACATATATGTATATATATATATATATATATATATCAAGAATTATAAATATATACCAAACAGAACAGAAAGTGCTATTCCTGGATTCTATAGAAGAATGCTTGATAATAGTAGGCAGAATTGATAACTAAATACAAATAATGTTATCATACAGGTTAGAGAATTTTAATTCGTACTCTACGGAGATGCGAACCCAGGTCCGCGAGTAAACGGCACCCATCGCCTTGCCTGCACACACCAGCCCATATCCCGTCACGACTAAGCACGCATCACCCAAAAAATGATGGCACTGAATCGGTGTTATATGAACTCGTGTGTAGCAGACACACTCGCATGACGACCTAGTAATTAATTCTCATATATATACGCAGTCGTTCGAGATTCCTATGAAAGAAATCAAGGTATATAAGATTTTTTATTACAAAGAATTATAAATATATACCAAACAGAACAGAAACTGCTACCCCTGGATTCTATAGAAGAATGCTTGATAATAGTAGGCAGAATTAATAATTTAATACAAATAATATTATCATACAGGTTAGAGAATTTAATTCGTACTCTATGGAGATTCGGACCCAGGTCCGCGAGTAAACGGCACCCATCGCCTTGCCTGCACACACCAGCCCATTTCCCGTCACGACTAAGCACGCATCACCCAAAAAATGATGGCACTGAATCGGTGTTATATGAACTCGTGTGTAGCAGACACACTCGCATGACGACCTAGTAATTAATTCTCATATATATACACAGTCGTTCGAGATTCCTATGAAAGAAATCAAGGTATATAGGATTTTATATTACAAAGAATTATAACTATATACCAAACAGAACAGAAAGTGCTATCCCTGGAGATCCGTGGAAAACATTTAAAATCCCACAAGGAGCTTATAATATCATTGATCTAAATGAAAAAATTAAAGAGCTGATAACAAAAGTTAAAAGTGGTGCTGCTGACGATTTTGAGCTGACACCAAATTATAACATGTTACGAGCCAGAATAACATTAAAAAATAATATGTTAGTCGATTTTACATCGCCAAAAAGTATCGCGTCACTGACAGGATTTTTTGATATAATTTATGCAGCTTTTGGAAAAACTATTACATATGACGGTGAACTGCCAGTAAATATAACTAACGTGAATACAATATTAATGAATTGTTCTATTGCATCTGGATCTTACTCAGACCGAGGCAATAAAGACAAACAATATACAGTTTTTCGCCGGACGTTCCACCAGGATCGCGCATTCAAATTAGTAAGCGACTGGATATTTATTATCCGTTCAATGTTGAAAATCAAATAACAGAAAAAAATATGCAATTAACAGATCAATCAGGACAACAACTGGATTTGAATAACGAAGTTGTTACTTATTATTTATACCTACAAGTACAGTAAAATTGTACAACATCATTGATATAAAATGAAACAAAAATAAAATTACAGAAGAAAAATAGTTGGAGGCTTTTTGGGAAATATATTTACTAAAATTATTGAAAATGTTCCAGGAATCGCGAATAAAGTTCCACCAATTGCACTTGACGCGTCAAAAGCTTTTGCAACTGGCGCCGCATCTGCCGCTGGAACTGCTGTGGGGCAAAAAAACAGCTGATAAAATTAAAGGCGCACCACAAATTGCAGATATAAAACAAGTTATTTCAGAAATCTCACCAACAAAAGAAACTCAACGTGCTATGATAACAACAACAAAAAACTTTTATCACCAACGGCGAGCAGATTATACAAAAATTAATATCTAAAGTAACAGCGCCGCAATAATACAATTTTATTTAACCTAATAATTAAAAAATGTCTGTTTAAAAAATTATCTCGATTTAGCAAAAACTTATGACATAGACGACACCGTAACAGAATTTGATTATGTTGAGTATCTCGACGAAAATTCTAATGAGCCAAATAAAGTTGGTGTTAGAACATTTAATACTCGAGACGATGATTTATTTTTACTGCCACACAAAGCAATGTTGGAAGTACGTGGCCAGATTATGACAGTAGCTAACCCACCTGCCGCAATTGCAGCTGGAGCAGAAATAGCTCTTATAAATAATGGTTGGTGTTTATTTGAAAGTGCTATATATCAGCTGGCCAATCAAACTGTCGAAGATATTTCAAGTCACCTACAAGTTGCAAGTACAATCTTAAATACTATTTCATTTTCTGATGATTACTCCAGATCAACTGCAACTAATATGATGTGGTTTAAAGATACTGGAGCTGGTTTAGCCGGATCAGCTGAACTTTTTTCAAATGTTATTCTTATTCATGGCGCTGATGCAGCTGCAGTTGCTGCAATTGTAAGAGGTTTTCCTATTGCTAATGCTGCTGTTTTAGGAATAGCCGCGCCAGCTTCAGATGCTAATTAAGCAGCTACAAGAGTCTCACCTACTGCTGCTTGTAATAATTTTGGAATAACACCAACAGCTGGAGACGTGAACGGCTTTGCAATGTTAAATCATGTTAATAACACAATCGGTCTCAAACATATACGTTACAATGAGGGTCATGCAACAAAAAAAAGACACTTGCAGCAGAATCACGTCAAATTACGATGATACTGCCATTACGTACAATATTTGGCTTTTGTCGCGATTACAATAAGTATTTCGTGGAGTTAAACATACACTAATTTTAGATCGGGCAGAACAAAATGATTGTTTATTTGACATGGCCGAGTTGATGTGCAGTTTATCATAAACAAACTTTCGCCGTGGATGCCACAAATAACGCCATGAATCACTAAAATGGCAGAATTAAATGATATGCTGCAAAAACATACAAACATAATTTATTTTCAACAACATAAAATATATCAAACAGCAGTTCCAAATACCACCAACTACACATGGCGAGTCACAACATCAAGTGAACAACTGCCGCGGCAATTATTTTTTGTATTTCAGCAGCAAGTTCGACGTCTTGACCAACAACAAAATAATGCAAAATTTGATAATGCCGATGTTAAACGAATATACACCAGACTAAACTCAATGCATTATCCAGAACGAGCGATAGAATGTAATTTTGTAGATAATGCTAATAAAAAAATTACTAGGCCGTACATGTATTTACTCGACGCAGTAGAGAAATATCAAGATGTCGGAGACGAATCTCAGATATCAGCAGAGGAATTTCGTACACTTTAACCAATATTTTATTTTGATGTTAGTAAACATAGCGAAAGAGCTGTCAACTCAACAGCTGATATTGAAATTACCTGGACACTTGGAGTACTTCCAGCAGCTCAGTTGTATGTATATGCGCTAGTAATCAGCGACAGATTTGTTACAATTGACTAAGTCAGAGGTAAAATGTCAGTACAAGTTTAAAATGCTTTGCACGTTACTCAAAACTTCGAAGAACATTAAGTTTGATCTTTAATCTGTATATAATGACAAAATATATTGTAAAACAAATATATTTGACTGATGGTCAAGTTAATAAATTAGCAGCTGCTGTTGCTAAACAACGGCCGGTATCATTAAAAATAAAATATGGAGACAAATGTACTTTAACAAAATTAATGGTAACCAAAAACCAAATAAATAAATACGATCGCAAAAAAACTTTTGTTTTAAATTTAAGCGCTACACAAATAACAGCAATTTCAAAACAAGGTGGTTTCTTTGGGCCGGCACTGTCTGTAATAGCCAAAATATTAATACCTAAAATTTTGCTCGTACTAGGTACATTAGGATTAGCAGCAGCGTCTGGCGCAGTATCTGGAGCAACGAAAACAGCTGTCTCAGGCGATGGAATCGTCCGTGGCGGCGGTATAAAGAAAATTTTTGTCTAAAACTTTAATATAATGGCACAACGAAAAACAGGAAAAAGAACGACAACAACGGAAAAAAAGACGCTATGGCGACGAACAAGCAAGGACCGTTGCTGGCCGGAGTAGGGGGAAGTCTATTGCCAAATCTGCTGGAAATTGGTCGAGGACTAACATTGCCAGGCACAAGAAGATAAAGACGGCCGCGTTAAGTAACTTTGATATACTTGATAAGCTAAAAAGAGTAAAAAAAGTTCGTGGAGTTTATTCCAAAGATGAACTTGCGGAGATTCCACCGAGGGCGATTCCATCGTTAGGTGTTGGATCGTGTGTGATAAATGTACAAAACTTCAGCGACGGATCTGGAACACATTGGGTAGCTGTTTGTAATAATAATTATTTTGACTCATTTGGACTTCCACCAAGTGACGCAATAGAAAAATATATCAACAAAAGCTATAAAATAATAAATTATTCATCTAATCAAATTCAGCCTGTTGAAACTTCAGCTTGTGGATACTATTGCGTGATGTTTATAAAACAAATGTCCGATTCTAAATTCATTTTTTTAATTTTGTTTTACAGTTTGCCAAACAACCTTCTGATGCCAATGATGAGATTGCAATTAATTTCGTATAAACTCCTTGATATAATGTCAACATATTGTCTCAAGTGTAAAACTAAAATAGAAAATATTGATGAAACAACATAAAAAAATCATGTAATAATAGGATAATGCTAAACGTGTTTGCGCATTTTGTGGAAAAAGAAAAAGTATGTTTTTAAAGAAATTATCACCAGCAGTACCATTGTTGGGAGCGGGATGCCCACGTCCTGACAATGTCAGGAAAGTTATTTTAGTAGATGATTCATTAATAATAAGATGCAAGTGCGATTGTGATAGAGATCTCTGTCTTAAGCAAAATAAAATTGTCATGTACTGCCAGAAATGCAACAACAAAGAAATAATTGGAACAGGTATAGATATGCACAAATTAATTGGTAAATTGCCGAAACCAAAATCGGGTTGGACATTGCCGGGCCATACATATACTGGACCTTATAATCCCCTGGATAAACAACTAGATCAAAACGATAATCGGCTGCCAGGACAAGGGCCTTCCAATCAAGTTGATGCAATAGTAATGCGCCACGATATCTGCTACCGTGATCACGAACAAGATAAACACAGCTGTGATAAAGTAATGTTAGACGAACTTAGTGATATGAAACCGAAAGGAATTAGAGAGCGTGTTGACCGAAGGCTGGTGCAGGGTTTTATTGGAGCAAAATATAAATTAGGACTCGGAGAGTCTCGTCTTGGTAAAAAAGAATTGTATGATGATCTTGCAACAGAGCTACACACACCTAAAAAAGGTTTCCGCCACGTAAAGTTGCCGCAAATGCTGTTGACGATATCTGGGCGATAGATTTAGTTGATGTGTCACATCTAGCTCAGTTTAACGTTGGAGCTGACGGCTCTCCAAAGACATATCTTTTTAATGTTGTGGATGTTTTCAGTAAATATACATTTAGTGTACCAGTTTCAGATAAAACATGAACATCGATAACTGATGCGTTAAAACAAATAATAACAAGTACAGAAAGATAACCAAACAGAATTTGGACTGATCATGGAGCAGAATTTTTTAATAATACATTTGAGCAGTTTTTGGAACAAAATAACAAAAAAAATATGTCACAGGAAATAAAGGCATAAGCGTTGTCGTCGAGAGATTTAATCGCACACTAAACGAAAAAATCCACAAATATTTGACAGCTAAAAATACATAAAAATATATTGACAATTTACGGAAAATTGTTGGTGAATATAATAACACGAAACATAGATCCATAAAAATTTCGCCAAATGACGCAATTAAAAATCCAATATTAGCAAACGAAAACATGTATCGCAGACACAAATTTAAAGTTGGTGATACATTAGAATTTCTCTGACGAAAAAAACATTTGAAAAAGGATTTATTCCAAACTGGAGCGAAGAAGAATTTGTTGTTGATAAAGTACTTTTAACAATACAAGTTACTTATGCACTAAACGAACTAGGTGGAGAACCTGTAATTGGTAGTTTTTACGAACAAGAACTTCAAAAAACCGAACAACAAATATTTGTTATTGAAAAGTTATCAGGAAAGGCGGCGATAAAAGTTTAGTTAAATGGAGAGGATATAGAGATAAATTTAATAGCTGGGTACCAACTAAGTCGATTTCGTCGACATTGATTTAGTCAGGAATGTAATGTTATTATAAATTTGTCCGTACTTCATAAGTACAAATTTACATTTGACTGGACTACACAAGGAAATTAAATGTTATTTTCTTGAATTATTGACTGGCATTACATTAAATATTTTAACAAAAATAAAATCATATTTTATATTTCTTTGGTGGCCAATTATTTTCAAATTAAGAAAAGATTTATAAGCTGCCAAAATATTTGTTGCTCTGTAATAGTAAAATTAAATTTTATTATTTTTTAGCGATATGATATTTAACATTATATCTTCCAGTTGTCGATCTGCTGTATTTTTTTTTATCAACAACGTCAACAACTTCATCATCGTCTTCATTGTTGTACAAAATATCATCTTCGTTATAACCAGCAGATTTGTCTGAGATTAAGTTATATTTCGGTATAAAATTGTCGTTAGTGATTGTATCACTTGCGATGAAATCTCCCGCGTATATATCAGCTAGTCTCTTCATTTAGTTCATATTATAATATATTTTTATCTAATTTATAATAAGAATGGCCAGCGAAACGAAATCTGCTGAAGTAAAATATCATCAAAATGTTGATATAATAAATTACAGAGAATTAGCCAAGGCAGTCAGAAAATATTTGTCGGGCTATAGCGCCTATTCGGTCAACGTTATTGTAATGCAAGGTGATTCTGACAAAATACTTCTAACAACATCAGAAAAAAATAAACTTTATAATAGCTCATTTATAATATTAAAATTTGATAAGGATGATATTTTAATGTTTGCACATAATCGCCTAACCAAAACTGAATTAAGAAACATAATTAATTATTGTATTTGAAATTAAGTCTGTCAAGTGTTGACGTTGAAGCTGCTGTTTTAGTTTTGCCGTCGGCGACATCTATTACTCTCTGTGGATGAATTTTAAGATGCTTTGCAGCAGGATAAATTGATTTAAATTTCATTTCGTCTCCAGTTTCTAGATTTACTGAAATAATTGATCTTTTAGGATTTTTAAATTATTACCATCACCAATTCCTCTTTTGGTGTCTTCTTTTGGTGTAACTAAATCTAAATGTTCAATCCTATTATCAGTTTTAATGCTGTTGATGTGATCGATAACCAGATTATTGAAATAGCACCGTTAAAAGTTTAATAAATAAAGCGATGAGACTGATAATGAACTTCATCAGTTTTAGTTCCACGTATCACCGCTATCAAGTATCCGCTGCTTTGCATAAAACCAATAACATTTTTTGTTTTTCTATGTCGAATAATCCCGCGATCATTAGTTTCATATAAATCGAATACAGGACGAGGCTAAAATTCATTTTGCAATGATAAATTTTCAATATTATCATCCGTAATTGCACCATTTACTCTCTAAACTCTTTGTCCAACTGTAATATCTCCACAATAAAATGTGTAAATGAAATCTTTTCTAAACATTTCAACACGTTCTGTATCATCACCTTTGACACTTATTATCATACCAGCTGGTGTTGGTATGCCAACAGATTTTTGAGATTTTATGCAAATCACTGATCCAAGTGCATTTGCAGCATATAAGTTATAGTTTGGATGTACATGATATTCTTCCTGTTCTTCAGCTGTCAATCTAATATATCTCAGAATTTCTGACATTATACTATAAGCATTTCATATCTCTAATTAAAAAATACGTAAAAATCAATTAAATATAAAAATAATATATATAATGTTAAAATTGCGAGATATTGCCAAGAAGAGCTTAATAAAAGCAGAAAAAATTGCTACGGCATTTTCTGTCTATGATAAAAGTTATAAATTTGGTAATCAAAATGTTTTAGCAAATTTTAACTCCACAAATGTATTTCATCTTTTGCAACCAATTATATCTCAAGAACATGCAGCTCACAAAAGTATTAAACTAATAGTACTGTATCATGTTATTTTATCAAAGTTACATGCAAATGAAAAAGATATAATTTATGTAATTTTTGAAAATACAAATTTTGACAGCGAAATTTCTGAACCATATTTAACTGCTAAATCAGGAAAATATTAGCTAGAACAAATATTTCATCGGTTGCTGATGAAATACACCAAGAAATAAATAAAATATTGGAGGAATTTACTGCATCAGGATCGGGTTGGAAATTTGAGATAATAAAGGAGGTTTTATTTCATACAATGAAATATAACGTACTTCGCGGTAGTTCTTACGTTGATGTCCCTCAAAAATTAAAAACAAAAAATGTTGTATAAATGTCAAAAACAACGATGACCAATGTTTTCGTTGGGCAATTTTATCTGCGAAAAATCCTTGGAATGATCACGGTGATAGATCTGAAAAATATTTGCCGTACAAAGATGAGCTAAATTTTATTGGGATAACTTTTCCAGTAGCAGAGAATCAGACAACAAAGTTTGAAAAACAAAACAATATTTCAGTAAATGTTTTCGGACTAGATGAAAAAGAAAATGTTATCCAAGATATATTTCGGCAACTGCTACACAAAAGACAATACATTTATTATTTTATAAAGGACATTATTTCTGAATAAAAAAACTTTAACGGCTTAGTTGGCAGACAATATAATAAAAATAAAAATAAGAAATATTTCCGTTACAGTTGTTTGCAAGGTTTTTCTAAAGATGAAAAACTGCAAGAACATCTCAAATACTGTGTTAACATTCAAAGAATAACTATGCCAGGAGAAAATGAAAAAGTGTTAAAATTTAAAACTTATGATCATAAGCTAAGTATTCCTTTTGTGATTTATGCCGATTTTGATTGTCTTCTTGTTCCTGTAGCTGGCGCAGAAAATAATCCCAAAAAAACATGTACAAGAAAAATACAGCAACATGTTCCTTGAGTGGCAGCTTATAAAGTAGTTTGTTGCGCTAACGATAATTTTTCAAGTCCAGTAAAGTTATACAGATGTACAAATGGCGAATCTGAAAGTCCGACCGTGTGGTTGCTAAAAAATTTAAAATAACGAAGTTTATATGATTTCTAACAACTTTTTCGAAACAGCTCCAATAAAAATAACACCCAAACAACAATTTGATTTTTCCGAGGCAGTTAATTGTCATATCTGTGAGAAACCTCTAGGCAATGACAAAGTGCGCGATCACTGCCATTTAACCGGTCAATATCGAGGAGCAGCTCATAACAATTGCAATTTAAAATTTAATGCGCCAGATTTTATTCCTGTAGTTTTACATACTTTTCGTGGCTATGACAGTCATATCATTATAGAATCTTTTGGTGATGAAGAAATTAAATCTAAACTAAATATGAATAATACAACAAAATGTATTCCAAACAATTTAGAAAAGTATTTGTCAGTTACTCTTGGCAAATTACGTTTCATTCTCATCTCATCTCATCTACGCCTGTGGCCCTTGCTGAGACATAGGCCGCCAACAAACTCTCTCCAGCCATCTCGGTCTTGAGCAAGTCTCTCCAGCTGTCCCCACGTGTGGTCTGTCTTCTTTAGGTCCTTCTCCAGGTCCCGCCGCCAGGTGTTTCTTGGCCGGCCTCTCTTCCTTTTCCCCTGTGGGTTCCCGGTGAGTGCCTGGTGGTACTGGATGCAGGCTTACGGAGTGTGTGGCCTATCCATCTCCAGCGTCGTTGGAGAATTTCTTCCTCTGCAGGCTGTTGTTGTGTTCGCTGCCACAGTTGTTCGTTACTGATTTTGTCTGGCTAGCGAATTGGAAGGATTCTTCTGAGGCAGGTGTTGATGAATGTCTGGAT
Organism: Megalonaias nervosa; assembly: GCA_016617855.1. Classification (NCBI taxonomy): domain Eukaryota; kingdom Metazoa; phylum Mollusca; class Bivalvia; order Unionida; family Unionidae; genus Megalonaias; species Megalonaias nervosa. Next base: position 20,028 of record JAECUM010024991.1, on the reverse strand, counting down.
CCTTTTCATATTGGTTGTGGTGGTTCTCCAGGTCTCAGCTCCATAGAGTAGGACAGGTTTTACGATGGTGTGGAACATTCGGATCTTGATATTAGTTGTCAGTTCTGTGGATGACCAGACATTTTTCAGCTGGCAGAATGCTGTTCTTGCCTTGCCGATACGGGTCTTAATATCAGCATCAGTTCCACCCTCTTTGTCAACTGTGCAGCCAAGGTAGGTGAAGCTCTCCACCTCTTCCACCTCCACACCTTCCAGCTTGATGGGTGTCGAATTTGCTGTGTTGACCTTCAGGATCTTGCTCTTTCCTTTATTTATATTAAGACCAGTGCTTGCTGATGTTTTTGCAATGAATTTGGTCTTTTCTTGCATCTGTTGCTGGGTGTTGGAGAGAAGAGCCAGGTCATCGGCAAAGTCAAGGTCGTCCAGTTATATCCAGAGGGTTCACTGTATGCCATTTTGTTTGTGGGCTGTTGATGACTTCATTATCCAGTCTATCACGAGCAGAAAAAGAAAGGGTGACAACAAACATCCTTGTCTCACTCCTGTCCTTACTTGGAAGGCGCTGGTAAGTTGCCGGCCATGGGCCACGCTACACGTCATTCCCTCGTAGGAGTTCCTTATGATGTTTGTGATTTTTTCTGGTACTCCATAGTGCCTCAGCAGCTTCCAGAGGGTCTGTCTATCTATGCTGTCGAAGGCCTTTTCGTAGTCGATGAAGTTGACATAAAGCGGCGAGTTCCATTCCAGTGACTGTTCCAAGGTTATGCGCAATGTTGCTATCTGGTCAGTGCATGATCTATTTTTACGAAAACCAGCCTGTTGGTCTCGGAGCAGTGGGTCGACGGCGTCTTTTATCCTGTTCAGTAGGACTCGACTGAACACTTTGCCTGGAATGGATATCAGCATTATACCTCTGTAGTTTGAGCAGGAGCTGAGGTCACCTTTCTTTGGGAGCTTGATGAGGTAGCCTTCTTTCCATTCGGAAGGGACTTGTTCTGCTTTCCAGATTTGGCTGAAGAGTGGGTAGAGCATCTTCACGCTGGAGTCTACGTCTGCTTTCAGTGCCTCTGCTGGAATACTGTCTGGTCCTGCCGATTTGCCATTTCTGAGTTGTTTGATGGCTGTGCGGATTTATTATTTGGTTGGTATGCTGCAGTTAATCGGCAGGTCGCTGTCAGCCTGATGTATATCTGGTGGTTCTTGAGGAGCTGGTCTGTTTAGTAGTTCTTCGAAGTGCTCCACCCATCGATTCCTCTGTCCCTCTTCGTCTGGTATTATCCTTCTTCCTTGTCTTACACAGGTCTTTCTGGCTTGCTAAACTTTCCGGACAGCTTCTTGATGGTGGCATACAGATCTCGCATGTTTGCCTGGTGAGCTGCTTCCTCTGCTTCTCTCGCTAGGGACTCTACATAGTTCCGCTTGTTTTCTTTGATCTTTTTCTTTACAAGCCGGTTTACTTGAGAGTATTCTTCCTGAGCTTTGATCTTTCTAGCTCGTGTGCGACTGTTGTTAACTATTGCCTTCATCTGTTTCCTTCTCTCTATCTCTTGCAAGGTTTGTACAGACATCCAGTCCTTCTGGTTGGGTTTCATTGACAGTCTGCAATTTATGGCAGCATCATTAGTGAGCTTGTACAAGGTTGCAGCAGTTTCAATAATCTAAAAAGTTGCTTTGGTGAAAACTACGTCGATCTGACAAAAAAGGTATCTTTCCGTATGAACATCTCGATGATTGGAGCAGATTTGATGAAATTTCTCTTCCTGATAAAGATAAATTTCACTCGCAGCTAAAAACTGAAAATATTACAGATGATGAGTACAAATATGCACAATATTTTTTGAATAAATTTAGTTGTAAAACATTTGGTGATTATCATGATATATATTTGAAAACAGATGTATTACTACTAGCAGAAGTTTTCGAGAGTTTCCGCCGAGTTAGTCATGAACATTATGGACTAGATCCTTGCCGGTATTATTATGCACCAGGATTGTCTTGGGGTACCCTGCTAAAAACAAGTAAGATAGAATTGGATATCTTGAGAGATTTGATATGTTTAATTTTATTGAAAAAGATATCAGAGGCGGAATTAGCGTCATAACAAAAAAATATGCAGTAGCTAATAATAAATATCTGAAAAATTATGATAAATATTTATCATCCAATTATATTATTTATCTTGACTGTGTCAATTTGTATGGATAAGCAATGTCAGAGCCGATGCCGTGCAGTGGATTTCATTGGATAACTCCAGATCAACTTCTTAAAGAAACTGAAAAAGATTTACCAAAAGATAGATATTTCATATTTTGTTGAAGTTGATCTTGATTATCCTAGTTCGTTACATGATCTACATAACGATTATCCGTTTTGTGCAGAATCTATGATTATCGATTACAGTTTATTATCATCTGAACAACAGGCAATGACAGGAGCAAAAAATTCGATTGTTAATAAGCCAGTTTCTGATTTCTTAAATAAAAGAGATTAGGTGATGCATTACAAAAATTTAAAGCAAGCAGTAGATGCTGGACTAATTCTGAGAAAAGTTGATCGTGTGTTAAAATTTAATCAGTCATGGTGGATGGCAGATAATATTGATTTAAATACCAAACGTCGTGCTATTGCTAAACCAAATATGAGAAAAACTTTTTCAAGTTAAGGAACAATTCTGTATTCGGTAAGACGATGGAAAATATTTGAAAGAGAGTCAGTATTGAAACAGTAAACGATATAAACCGCAGGAATAAATTAGTTAACGATGATGGTTTTGTCAGTATGAAAACATTTAATGGAAATCTTGTTGCTATACAACGACGAAAAACAAATTTAAAGTTAAATAAGCCAATTTATGTTGGTGCAGCTGTTCTTGATATATCGAAGTGGCTGCTGTACGATTTTCACTATAATTTTACCAAAGGCAGTGGCCAGATTCAGAGTTGTTATTTACTGACACAGATTCGTTAGTTTATAATATAAAATGTGAGGATGTTTACCAAGATATTTATAAATACCTTGACCTATTTGATTTATCGGATTATCCAGCAAGTAGTAGATTTCATGATAATACAAATAAAAAAGTTACTGGCAAAATGAAAGATGAATTTATGTTTGTGCCAGTTAGGGAATTTGTCGGACTTTGAAGTGAAATGTACGCCGTAATATTAGATGACAATAAACTGACAAAAAAAAGCAAAAGGTATTCCTCGTGGGTATGAGAAAAAATGTATGAAATCTGATGACTTTAAAACAGCATTAAATAGCTGCACTCATTTTATTAAAACAAATTTTATTAGAACAAATCATCACAAACTTTAAACAGATACAATTATAAAATGTGCACTAAGTAATTTTGACGATAAGAGATACTGTGAGGATGGAATTGATACACTAGCTATTGGGCACTATGCCAGTACCAGCAGTTACATATTCAATATCATCTTTAATTAATTTTGTCGAATCTTTACAAATCATAACTTATAGCCGAAGAAATATAACTCTGTCTGTCTTATTTGTGTTTTTTAAAGGGAGATAATATTGTCTTCCAGCTAGTGTAAATTGCACATGTCATGGAATGTTATGTATATATAAGTATCATCTGATGTAACAATTTTGATTGTATCTTTTCATTGTTGTTCGTTAAGGGAAGAAAATCATCTGGTATGAAACAATATAGTAATTTTAAAACCTTAGAATGAGAAAAATATGTTTAAATATAGCCTTATATGAAACAGGTGTTCTGTATTGATTTGTGTGTAAGGCTTGGCTAATGCAGAGCATTTATAGATTTCCAGACCTGTCTGTCTGACTTGTAATGTATAAGCTGCTGTATCAATCATTTTATTTTATGTATAGACGGTAATATATTTTAATCATGGCATATGTATAAAATCATAGATTTCGCGACTCATTTTATAATAACGTTTTTCAGAATCAGAAAATGTAATGCTAATCACTTATAGAAATTTCCCGTTAGATGAGTTTATTATAATTTTTTGAACACATATATATAAATGTTTAGTCATTTACATCACAATGTTTAATTCATGACACATAACATCAGTTTATGTGGTCACAATTAAAAGAAAAATGAAAAACACTTAGAAACTGATCACTAGTCCATTAAACATATCAATGGTAAAAATGTCCTGTTAATTTGCATACCTCAAAATCCCTTTATCTCACAAAAGATATCTATCACGAGGACATGAAATTATGCATTTCTTGCTTTTGATTGTTTTGTATGCATAAACAAACTTTGACTTAATTCTTTGCACAGGTATAAATATTGCTGGTCGCTCTCTTTCAAATGTATCAATTTTTCAAACTTCAGCTGGCTTCCCATACATATTTTTAATTGACTCATCTAGTTCTGCAAACCAAATAACGTTTGCTATTAAATGCAAATACAATTTCCCATCCAAAAACAGATTGTGTAGCAAAAGTTTGTCAATCTGACCTGGCCGTGGAGTCAAATCAACCGTATTGCAACCAGCAATCTTACCATCTCCATCAGACTAATGAGCCAGTATTATTGATGATCTACATCTCCTTCCATGTTTAGTACCCATTATACTACTATAGATCGATACCTGTCTAACAGATCTGTACGAACTGCACACAGACTCAGCAGTAATCATACTGTTTGGATACAGTACACCATACATTAGTAATAGATACTAAACCTCCTCCTCAGTCAAAGCCATACTCTTACTAGAGGGATAGACAATTCCATCATTTAATCTCCAATCTGCATTCTGAAAGTATACATTCCTTGACGACATTTTTATATATTCAAAATCTGGTTTTCGACCCATTTCACTTAGAGTTCCACGATCTAGTGACTCATCTAAGCCAAACAGTTTATTAAATTCTGATCCAAAGTCATTCAATATATTCAAGTTGTAAACAATATCCACTGTGTGCACGTTTTTGATGAATTTTCTCATTAACTGAATTTCAATATTTCTTCTGTTTGTGGGCATTGGACCCAATACACCGTTTTCTCTCTCAAAACTGAAAAACCAAAAGGAATGTATGGGTCCAAAGTCTTTAATGCACTGATCTAGGTGTGCATGCGTATGCATGTTAGGTGTTACTCGGTCTTCCCCGTATAGCCTTTCAAATCTCTCACAAAACGACAACAACAGTTTCTGGGCAAGCTGAACATTTTAATTTTTCAGTGTTCTTGTGCATAAATTCTTGCATGCAAGAACAAATGCTCGCCAGCATTCTAGATCCACTGATTTCAACACATCCTTTAGAGCAAAACCTGAGAAAAGTATAGTCCAGTTTTTCCACTTGTCTGCAGTAAAACTACCAAATCTTGATGAACATTCTTGTGGAAGATTTCCAACATCAGAGGGACATTGAATCAGCTCTAGTTTCTCTTGTATCATCCTTAAATGTTCATCACGCAGTGTTTTTGTTGCATTCCAAATTTTAACATATGTTTGGCACTGCCTAGGAAAAGGTTATGCATAGGGTCAAGAATGATCGTTCTAACTGGATCAAAATAGTGTAATTCAAGGAGAACAGAGTAACGTATGCCATATTTCCTTTCTAACTCTTCTCTGGAACCTTTGGTCTTTGCTTTCATGACCTTTTGCACTAATTTTCGATGTGATGAGTTATTTCTCAAGTTCCACTCCGATAAATTAAAACCACCATAATTCTTCTCTCCAACCCAACCTAAAAATGCTTTAGTACATTTGTTACACACCATTGTGGCAGAATGACCTAAAAAGCCACATAATTGTCTACTTGCTGGTATATCACAACCGGCACATAACAATGCTAACCTGACAAGAACTGGCGCATCTGGAGATTGGTAACTTCTCAAATGAAAACCATTCCAAGCAACTTTTAACTCCTCTACAATTTGTTCTATAAAGGTGTTTGTTGGAGGCTCAGATTTCATGTCTGGTATTAAACCAACTAAAATAATATTTTTCTGCTTAAACCTTTCTTCTCTAGGTAAATTCAGTATGCATAGATATATAGCTCTAACACAATAGCTTGTATGTTAAAATGGCTGGAACCAGTCAACATTTAACATTAATGCATAACTACGTTCGCTAGTAAAAAAATCCCATGCATCACTTGAAAATTCATGCCAAAGTTTCCCATCATAAACATCCATCAAAACATCTTTAGGTACTTTTCTCTGCCTCCATGATTCACATTTTTTTTCTTCAGAACCAGGTCTTTTTACCAAATCCGAGAAGCTATCCTCTCATTTCCTATAACAATATGTTTTGAAGGAGTTAACTGATCTCTATTTTGAGAGCGTATAATTTGTAACAATGTCTCTCCACAAGCTCTTCGTAAATGCGGGCTAGGATGACATGGATAAGCTACATTACCACAAACGTGTGAAACTTTCCGACCTTCAATAACATCAATACAGTCCTCATAGTCATACATTGGAAAACATTTTGTGCAAACAGCATATTTCTTAAAATTGTCTTTGCTGAAAGACACAAATCTGTTCATTTGATAAATGGTTACTGGAAAGTCCTGATGCAAAGCTTTCATGAAATCTGATGAACTTGAGCACAAGTGCAACACAAGTTTTTTTTAGAATTAAAATATAAGAAAAGGCTCTATCAGGTATAAAAACAGGACTGCCACTTTAAAAGTGTTTTTAGAATCCACCAAATATAATCATTTCCAGATGATGTTTCAGTAACAAATTCTGTTTCACAGTCAGACATAGCATCATCCATATCTGCTTCATACATGCTATTGTCACTTTCACTGTCTGAGGAACAGATGCCTTGACCCTGAACTGGTTCAAAATACATCGGTCTATCCCCCTCTGTGATATTCTTTGGCAGAGGCACCGCTGACGTCTGACGAGGTAAATCTGTGCTCTCAAAATAATGTGTATTTTCTTCAACTGATCCTTGCTCCTCTTCCTCACCTGATTCACACTGAACATCTTTGCAATTACGATGTCTGAAGTGTCGATCTGAAAACTCGTCATCACAGTGCTAACAGTGTTTCCTTTTTCGCTTTCTTTTTTCCATCACTTTCCATAAACTAGAACAGAATGAAATATAGCGAAAACCCATTTATAATTCTTGAAAGAAAATGGGCATATGAAGACTTGTCCCCCAGTCATAACAATTAAAAACAAATTCCATACAGTGTCACTACTAATAATGACTGCAGAGTTTTACTCTGAAGTCCAAATTGGGTCTGAAATTGTTATCTGACTGATATCACCCTAGTGGCTAACTGTAATATTGGCTAAGTATTTGTGGTTAATATAACCATGCATCAACAATGATATTTTAAAATTGTCTCTCAAGTACTTGTCTGAATAAACAAAATTACCACCTGCATGAACAAAAAGAAAGATTCATGCTTCAAATGCCTTTTTACGTATTAGTGTTTCAACAGAAAGTGGATGCTATTTTTGCTAGGGGCTTAAGCAACCAAATCTGACATGGTCTCTTCTATTAGAGCAGGGGTCTCAAACTCAACCATCCGGAGGGCCGCATGAGGGCATTTTCGATGGCCCAAGGGCCGCACCACCTTTGTTATCTCTCATGACATATTGTGACGCTAATCATTCTGCCGGCCACAGGAGGCCCGCGCGCCGCGTGTTTGAGACCCCTGTGTTAGAGGATAGCATCTCAGATTTTCTAACTTCATCATTTCTCTATACTCAACCACAAAAATGCCAATGTCTCCAAAAGTCTTGCAGGTGAGACAATATCAGCTATAGCTAAGCAAACGACTTCAGAAAAACAATGGAACCCACTTTAAAACAACTCTAATTTAATGTCTTTCAAGATTTATTGGAGTGCTGATTTAAGTCAGTAGTATTGTATTCTGTGCCGTTATCAATGTTCTCAACAAAGTTAGGTTATAACAAATTTCACTGGTAGCTATAGCTTTGTTTTCAATGGATGCCACTATATATTAATATTATCTTAAAATTTCAGTAACTAATATAATGTTCATGTAGCTGATATCTTTTTTGGAAAACAATATGACCACAGTTCACTATGATTCAATACAAATTTTCCTCTTACAGACAAGAAATAATTTCTGGGTTTGAAGTTTGGACCTATATAGTATATGTAATCTGATCTAAATGTTACAGTGACTTAAAATTAGACAAAACAACTTTAACACAGAAATTTATGTCAAATTTAAAGCTTTAGAGTTGGGTTTCTGAAACACGTATACCAGCATAAAATACTGAGAAAAAGATATATAATGTCCTGACAATGTAGGTAGGTCATTTGACTATCCATAATAATGCCTACCAAATTGGTGTATGTTGAAAAGTTCTCACAAAATCATATGAACCAGGTTTTTATCAACACTCTGTGTATACATACAGTGTGTTCAGAAATGGATACAAGTTTTTAAAAAAGTGTAAGCTATTGAGCACAAAACCAAATTGTTAAACAATAGATGGATAGGTTAACAGACAATATGCATATAAGTACTACGGTGCTCTGATGACTTTGTCAAGCAAGGGCTAAATAAGGCAAAGATGAAGCAGGAAAATGCCAGATGTTCGTGATCTGTACTGCATACCTATATGTTTCAATTTCTCCAATACCACTGTATTTTCGGACATCCTTTCTAGCTTTCTGCCATTTTCGCAAGCTAATCACAAGTGGATCCTGCTCTATTCATCTGTGACAGAACAGGTTGTATTGCCCTTCTCATCACAAGTCTGTGAACCACGATCTGTTGTTGATGGTTCATATCTAGATTTTTCTTTTTCCTCGTCATGTGGTGGTGTAAAGTTTGAAATGGATGCTGATTTTAGTTCACTAATCTGCTACTCAAAGTGTTTCTTCTTTAATAGTCTTCTTCTTTTGCTTCTTGATTTGACTGCTGATGCACGTCTCTTTCTGTGCTTGTTTTCAAGGGGCATGTCGTCCTATGAGTTCATCCCTATATGAGAAAAGCAGGTAAACCATACATTTTCATAAATTTACAATAAATGCCAATTATACCTAAGAAAGTGAAACTTCTGGTGGTTAAATTCTCACAACAGCAGGATGAAGGGTCTGCAGCAGTTGCCAGTCAATCTTCACTTTTCCAAAAGTCTACAAGACAGTCTAGTAGGTATACCCTTCAAGGTTTCTGAAAACTTCACTTAAAATTATAACTACAAAACTTGATATATTTTGAGCTGCTAAACGAAAGTCAATTTCATTTAGAATTTATAGCATGTAACAACAGGCACTTAAATTCCTGTACAAATCCAGCATTTCTGCAAGTCATTGTGGGTAATTTTTTGCAAGGCATTGTGTGTGACACTAGTACAATGTTATACGTTTCTCTTATCCACCCCTTACTGCAATTCAATTTTTAACAAAGGAGAACATAATACCAGTCATACTCATAATGCATTCCTGAATATTACCCACAATGACTTGTAAAATGGCAGATTTGTATAGGTATTTCAGCATCTAGCATCGTCAGCCATACATTTTATGCTTCTACTATAACTGACATTCATTTACCTGCTCAAAATGACTGAGCTCTCATCTTGTCATCGTTTATAATTAATTTTAATTTGTCGGGAATAATTTTTTCAGAACTGGAATGGTATACTTATCATAGTTTTCTGAAATGGAAAAGAGTTCTCTGCAGAATTTCTGATAACAACAGATATAAAAATGTTCCTTATTTTTCGTGTCAACTCGGAACTATATATTTTATTATTTTAAACACATATAATAAAATAACACTTCCATGTAAGCAAAGACCACAAAGTTATTTCAAGTCAGCATTACATTTTGTGCTTTAGAATGGTATTAAATTCAGTAAATTGGCAAATGACATCAATAGTGCTTTAATTATAGCGGCATTGATCAAACGGCTTTTGCCAAGTCACTTTCAATAATAATGTGCATACAATTAAATAATACATTACAAATTCAGCTATTGAAAATAACCAAAGGTGGTCATTGTTTCAGTATATATGATTTATTTAATATAAATTCTACGTTAATCTACTTTTTAAAATATGCAGTAACATACTCAGACCAGTATTTAGAGAGGAAAAAGATCTACCAAAACATTAGCATACTGAAACCAATATATATATATATATATATATATATATATATATATATATATACATATATACACGAAAACACATTAACAACATTGTCACTGTTTTGACAGTTTTTTTCTCGGTATTATTAATTTTATTTTTTCACAATATAATAGAGAAACTATTTAAATTTTGCACAAAGGTGCATGAAATAAACGGTCTTACATCATTTCATTTCATCATATATAACAATGCCACTATCTCGTGTAAAATCGGGGTTTGTTTCATTAAATGCAGATTTGCACCGCTGAACGTGTCGCAGCACACCCTTTTTGACGCTCCCCTATTTTGACGCAGCGTCATAAACTCCCAGTTCTCGAGATAACGCATCTTTTAATGACGTCACAACCACAACATTAATTTATACTGATGAACATCGAGTCACACAGGCCAACACAATTGTCGAAAATCCTATCCTTATCGGTTGTGAAATGCAACAAAGATAATACCTTGAGAAAAAAACGCCATTTCACTAATTCTATTTTTTTCAATCAGTAAGTCCTCATTAAAATCCTTACTAACTATTCTGATGGGGCAAATCAACTTCCTGCCATAATAGGCATCCAATCTACTACTCAACATGTGTCTGCAACATGACTCACAGCTGATACCGTTCAGAAAGGTGCACAATCTTATACAGTTTGATGTGGATCTGTCATAACTGATTTTCACAGTTGCTTTTTTTTTGTTATTATAATTTGGGGAAATTTACAAGAAATATACACTTTTACAATATATTTCATAATTAAATTAGCATCCTTTACATTTTTGATTATTTAAATCAAAGTATTAGGATTTTTATCTGATAATTAATCAATTTTACTTTAACAGTAAATTTTCAATAATCTTTAAAGCCATTCTTGATATTTAACTTATTTTGACCAATTTATATATATTTCCAAAATCTGAAAATGAAATTTTATTCAAAATCAGGTAACTGGTAAGTATATAGTAATTTCTCGAATAAATATATATATATATATATATATATATATATATATATATATATATATATATATATATATATATATATATATATATATATATATATCTGTGTGTGTGTGTGTGTGTTTGTGTGTGTTTAATCGCGAAATCTTACATTTGTACAGAAAAACGAAGCTTTAGAATGCGCTCGTATATGATTGCCAAATGCATAATTTCCAACATTAATACAGCGGCCGTGTGCGACTTTGTGCAGTCTGAAAAATTAATAGTGTTTTTTTCTTTTTAACTGAGCCGTAAAGATTCAGGCATCTAATACAGACAGACAGGCTTATACGCCTGGAAATCACTTGAAAGAGAGACAAAACGAACTCACTAATACGCCCGGAAATTACTTAACAGATTATACAGCAGCGCTTTATTACAGACAGTCTGCAAATCAATAGACATAAAGTGCATTCGAACCAATTTATGTTCGATAATCCAGATACGATTTTTAAACAAGCTGGAACGGTATTATCTCCCTTCTCAATTAAACCGATTGATGTACCTTTTCCTTGAGGCGATACTGGAAATTTAGTCGCAAAAAGGAAATTCTACGTTCACAAGTATAAAAACCATTGGATTTAATTTGAGTAAAAATTAATCTGGATTATTACTGTAACACCCAAGTGCTAAAGTATTAATTCCATTTTTGCAATATATTTTATCATCAAAATTATTTAATCCACGTTTTATTATTGTATCTGATACGAGTTTGTGAAAATTGGTTCTGATTACATTTGTCTTAATATAACTGACATTATTGTTTAGTGCGGTTTTAAAATCGTTAAATTTCATACATTTTTCGACGTATCCACGAGGAATACCTTTTGCTTTCTTTGTCAGTTTATTATCGTTAAGAATTACGGCATACATTTTACTTCTTAGTTCAACATACGCTCTCACCGGAACAAACATAAACTCATCTTTCATTTTGCCAAGAACTTTTTTATTCACATCATCATTAAATCCACAACTTTCTGGATAATCTGATACATCAAATAAGTCACGGCGCTTGTAAATATCCTCATAGACATCTTCACATTTTATATTATAAACTAGCTAATCTGTATCAGTAAATAGCAACTCTGAATCTGGCCACTGCTTTTTGGTAAAATTATAGTGAAAGTAGTACATTAGCCAATTTGATATATCAAGTACAGCTGCACCAATATATATTGGTTTATTTAACTTTAAATTTGTCTTTTGTCGTTGTATTGCAACAAGATTTTTATTAAATATTTTCATACTAACAAAACCATCATCGTTAATTAATTTATTTCTGCGATTTATATCATCTACAATTTCTATCGAAACTCGCTTTCTAATGTTCTCTATTGTCTTTCCAAAAACTGAGTTATTCATTAACTTAAAAAAGCTTTTCTTAAAGTCGGTCTTAGCAATAGCACGACGTTTGGTATTTAGGTCAATATAATTTGACATCCACCTATATTGATTAAATTTTAGCACACGATGGACTCTTCTCAGAATTAGTCCATCATCTACTGCTTGTTTTAAATTTTTATAATGTATCGCGTAATTTCTTTTATTTAGCAGATTTGGAACTAACTTATTAACAATCGATTTTTTTGCTGTTGTCATGGCTCGTTGCTCGGGTGATAGTAAACTGTAATCTATCATCATCAATTCTGCACAAAATGGGTAGTCGTTGTGTAGATCATGTAACGAACTGGGGTAATCTAGATCAACTTCAACAACATAACTTACATTGTTAATTTTTCTAGGTCAATCTTTCTTAGTTTCCTTAAGAAATTGATCTGGAGATATCCAATGAAATCCACCGCACGGCATTGGCTCTGACATTGCATACTCATACAAATTAACGCAATCTAGATGAATAATATAACTCGACGGGAGATTTTATCATAATTTTTTAGATATCTATTATTAGCTACTGCATATGTTTTTGTTATTACACTAATTCCGCCTCTGATACCTTTTTCAATAAAATTAAACATATCGACGTCTGTTAAGAGATCTAATTCTATCTTACTTGTTTTTAGTAGAGCTTCCCACGACTTCCCGGGAGCAGAATAATACCAGCAGGGATCTAGTCTGTAATTGCTGTAGCTTACTCGACGAAAACTTTCGAAAACATCTGCTGGTAATAAAACATGTGTTTTCAAATATATATCATGATAATCACCAAATGTTTTACAACTAAATTTATTCCAAATTTCTTGTGCATATTTGTATTCTTCATTGTCTGACACTTCTTCACCTTTTAGTTGCGAGTAAACTTTGTCTTTGCTATGCAGAGAAGTTTCATCAAATCTGCTCCAGTCGTCGAGATACTCATACGGAAAGATACCTCTTTTTGTCAGATCGTTGTAGTTTTCACCAAAGCAACTTCGCAGATTATTAAAAGTGCTACAACCTTTTACAAGTTCATCTAGCGGAGCTGCCATAAAATTGCAGACTATCAATGAAACGTATTTTTCCGAGAGTAACTGACATATAGTTTTCAAAATTATTTGGTATACATTTTATCTTATTATTTAGTTTTAGTTTAGATTTAATTTCCTCGTTGCCAAAAGCTTCTACAATGATATGACTATCATAGCCACGAAAGTTCTGTAAAACGACAGGTATAAACTTTGGTGCATGAAATTTTAAATTACAATTATTATGAGCCGCTCCACGATACTGGCCAGTTAGATGACAGTGATGGCGCACTTTATCTTGGACTCCGTTTGAGTGTACCAATAACTTCTCGCAAATAGAAAATTAACCGCTTCGTTAAGTTCAAGTTGTTGTTTAGACGTTATTTTCATTGGAGCTGTCTTAAATAATTTGTTAGAAATTTTATTAACATGATATGTAAGATTTTTTAGTAACCATACCGCCGGACTTTCAGATTCACAATCTTTACATCTATACAACTTAACCGGACATGAAAACTTATCGTCGACGCAACAAACTACTTTATAAGCTACTCCGCAAGGAACATGTTGCTGTATTTTTCTTGTACTTGATATATTAGGATTATTTTCAGCGCCAGCCACTGGAACGAGTAGGCACTTAAAATCGGCATAAATAACGAAAGGTATATTTAGCTTATGATCATAAGTTTTAAATTTTAAGACTTTTTCTTTTTCGCTTGGCATTGTTATTCTTTGAACGTTGAAACAGTATTTAAGATGTTTCTGTAGTTTCTCATTCTTAGAAAAACCCTGTAAACATCTGTAACATAAATACTTTTTTTTTATTATACTGTCCGCCAACTAAGCCGTTAAAGTTTTTTATCCAAACGTAATGTCCTCGATAAAATAATAAATGTATTGTCTTTTGTGTAGCAGTCTCTGAAATATATCTTGGGTAAATATTTTCTCGCTCATGTAGTCCGAAAACATTTACTGAAATATTGTTTTGTTTTTCAAACTTTTGTATCTGATTTTCTGCCACTGGAAAGGTTATTCCGTTAAACTCTAGTTCGTCTTTGTATGGCAAATACTTTTCAATTCGGTCACTGTGGTCACTCTGAGGATGTCTCTCAGACAAACTGACCAACGAAAACATTGATCGTCGTTGTTTTTGACATTTATACAGCATTTTTTGTTTTTAATTCTTTTTGGAAGATCAACGTAAGAACTACCTCGAAGTACGTTACATTTTGCTGTATGAATTAAAACTTCCTTTATCATTTCAAATTTCCAACCTGACCCAGATGAAGTAAATTCCTCCAATTTTTTATTTATTTCTTGATGTATTTCATCGGCGACTGTGGCACGATTTGTTCCAGTTAATATTTTTCGTGATTTAGCTGTTAGATATGGTTCCGAAATTTCTGTCGAACCTTGTATTTTCAAAAATTATATCAAGTATATCTTTCTCGATTGCATGTAACTTTGATAAAATCATACGATACTGAACTATTAGTTTGATGCTTTTGTGAGCTGTAAGTTCTTTAGATACAACTGGTTGTACAAGATGAAATAAATTTGTAGAGTTAAAATTTTATAAACATTTTGATTATCAAATTTGTAACTGTTGTCGTAAACTTAAAATGCGGTAGTAATTTTTTCTGTTTTGATAATGCTCTTTTTAGCAATATCGCACAATTTTAACATTATATATAGTATATTTTATATTTAATTAAAAATTACGTAAAAAGATCAAATAGAGATATAAAATCCCTATATACATAATGTCAGAAATTCTGAGATACATTAGATTGACAGCAACCGAGCAAGAAACTTATCATGTTCACCGAAAGTACAACTTATATGCAGGAAATGCACCTGGTGCAGTTATTTGCATAAAATCTAAAAAATCTGTAGGAAAACCAACTCCGGCTAGTATGATAATTTCAGCAAAAGGAGATGATACAGATAGAATTGAAATGTTTAGAAAAGATTTTATTTATAGCTTGTTTGGCGAGGACATTCCAGAAGGTCAGAGAGTTTATAGGGTAAATAACTCAATAAACGATGACAATATTGAGAATTTAGCTTTACAAAATGAGTGTCAACCACATCCAGTATTTAATCTATACGAAGCTAACGATCGCGGAATTATTCGAAATATAAGAACAAAAAAGGTATTAGGAAAATTGAATAAACAAGGTTATTTACAGGTAAATATTAGAGGAGTAAGAACAGATTTTATTCATTATAAATCGCATAGATTTATTTATGAAATTTTTAATGGTGCTATTTTAAATAATTTAGTTATAGATCACATAAACAAAATTAAGACAGACAATAGCATTGAAAATTTAGATTTAGTTGCACAACAAGAAAATACCAGAAAAGGAGCTAATTCTGATGGATCTAATTTTAAAGATCCAAAATCAGTTGTTTCAATAAATCTTGAAAATGGATAAAAAATGAAATTTAAATCGATGAAAGCTGCTGGAAAATATTATAAAATTGATCCACGACGAGAAAAATATGTAGCTGATGGTGAAAGAAGATCAGCAACTTCAATGTCAACATTTGACAGATTTAGTTTCAAATAGAGTGATTAATTATATTTCGTAATTCTGTTTTAGTAACACAGCTGTGCGCAAACGTCAAAATATCATCAAATTTTGGTGTTATAAATGCCCTATCGATAAGTTTATTTTTTTCTGTTGCTGTTAGTAATATTCTGTCAGACTCACCTTGCATTACAATAACGTCAACAGAATATGCACTATAACCCGACAGACATTTTCGAACTGCCTCTGCTAGTTCCCTATAATTTAATATATTAACTTTTTGATGGTATTTTACTTCGAGAGATTTTGTTTCGCTGGTCATTATTATTATAAATTAGATAAAAGTATATTATAATATGGATTTAATGAAACGACTTGCTGATATATACGCGGAAGATTATATCGCCACAAAATTGCAAGTAATTTTACCAATCACAGACAAATCTGCTGGTTATAGCGAAGATGATATTTTGTACGACAACGAATCCGACGATGACAGTAGCGTTGCTGTCGCTGACAGAAAAAATTACAGCAGACCGACAACTGGACGATATAATGTTAAATATCACCTTGCTAAAAACATGATAAAATTTAATATTACTGTTGCTGAGCAACAAATATTTTGGCAGCTTATCAAACCTTTTCTTGATGTAAAAATAATTGTCTATCAAAGAAATATAGAATTGGATATCTTGAGAGATTTGATATGTTTAATTTTATTGAAAAAGATATCAGAGGCGGAATTAGCGTCATAACAAAAAAATATGCAGTAGCTAATAATAAATATCTGAAAAATTATGATAAATATTTATCATCCAATTATATTATTTATCTTGACTGTGTCAATTTGTATGGATAAGCAATGTCAGAGCCGATGCCGTGCAGTGGATTTCATTGGATAACTCCAGATCAACTTCTTAAAGAAACTGAAAAAGATTTACCAAAAGATAGATATTTCATATTTTGTTGAAGTTGATCTTGATTATCCTAGTTCGTTACATGATCTACATAACGATTATCCGTTTTGTGCAGAATCTATGATTATCGATTACAGTTTATTATCATCTGAACAACAGGCAATGACAGGAGCAAAAAATTCGATTGTTAATAAGCCAGTTTCTGATTTCTTAAATAAAAGAGATTAGGTGATGCATTACAAAAATTTAAAGCAAGCAGTAGATGCTGGACTAATTCTGAGAAAAGTTGATCGTGTGTTAAAATTTAATCAGTCATGGTGGATGGCAGATAATATTGATTTAAATACCAAACGTCGTGCTATTGCTAAACCAAATATGAGAAAAACTTTTTCAAGTTAAGGAACAATTCTGTATTCGGTAAGACGATGGAAAATATTTGAAAGAGAGTCAGTATTGAAACAGTAAACGATATAAACCGCAGGAATAAATTAGTTAACGATGATGGTTTTGTCAGTATGAAAACATTTAATGGAAATCTTGTTGCTATACAACGACGAAAAACAAATTTAAAGTTAAATAAGCCAATTTATGTTGGTGCAGCTGTTCTTGATATATCGAAGTGGCTGCTGTACGATTTTCACTATAATTTTACCAAAGGCAGTGGCCAGATTCAGAGTTGTTATTTACTGACACAGATTCGTTAGTTTATAATATAAAATGTGAGGATGTTTACCAAGATATTTATAAATACCTTGACCTATTTGATTTATCGGATTATCCAGCAAGTAGTAGATTTCATGATAATACAAATAAAAAAGTTACTGGCAAAATGAAAGATGAATTTATGTTTGTGCCAGTTAGGGAATTTGTCGGACTTTGAAGTGAAATGTACGCCGTAATATTAGATGACAATAAACTGACAAAAAAAAGCAAAAGGTATTCCTCGTGGGTATGAGAAAAAATGTATGAAATCTGATGACTTTAAAACAGCATTAAATAGCTGCACTCATTTTATTAAAACAAATTTTATTAGAACAAATCATCACAAACTTTAAACAGATACAATTATAAAATGTGCACTAAGTAATTTTGACGATAAGAGATACTGTGAGGATGGAATTGATACACTAGCTATTGGGCACTATGCCAGTACCAGCAGTTACATATTCAATATCATCTTTAATTAATTTTGTCGAATCTTTACAAATCATAACTTATAGCCGAAGAAATATAACTCTGTCTGTCTTATTTGTGTTTTTTAAAGGGAGATAATATTGTCTTCCAGCTAGTGTAAATTGCACATGTCATGGAATGTTATGTATATATAAGTATCATCTGATGTAACAATTTTGATTGTATCTTTTCATTGTTGTTCGTTAAGGGAAGAAAATCATCTGGTATGAAACAATATAGTAATTTTAAAACCTTAGAATGAGAAAAATATGTTTAAATATAGCCTTATATGAAACAGGTGTTCTGTATTGATTTGTGTGTAAGGCTTGGCTAATGCAGAGCATTTATAGATTTCCAGACCTGTCTGTCTGACTTGTAATGTATAAGCTGCTGTATCAATCATTTTATTTTATGTATAGACGGTAATATATTTTAATCATGGCATATGTATAAAATCATAGATTTCGCGACTCATTTTATAATAACGTTTTTCAGAATCAGAAAATGTAATGCTAATCACTTATAGAAATTTCCCGTTAGATGAGTTTATTATAATTTTTTGAACACATATATATAAATGTTTAGTCATTTACATCACAATGTTTAATTCATGACACATAACATCAGTTTATGTGGTCACAATTAAAAGAAAAATGAAAAACACTTAGAAACTGATCACTAGTCCATTAAACATATCAATGGTAAAAATGTCCTGTTAATTTGCATACCTCAAAATCCCTTTATCTCACAAAAGATATCTATCACGAGGACATGAAATTATGCATTTCTTGCTTTTGATTGTTTTGTATGCATAAACAAACTTTGACTTAATTCTTTGCACAGGTATAAATATTGCTGGTCGCTCTCTTTCAAATGTATCAATTTTTCAAACTTCAGCTGGCTTCCCATACATATTTTTAATTGACTCATCTAGTTCTGCAAACCAAATAACGTTTGCTATTAAATGCAAATACAATTTCCCATCCAAAAACAGATTGTGTAGCAAAAGTTTGTCAATCTGACCTGGCCGTGGAGTCAAATCAACCGTATTGCAACCAGCAATCTTACCATCTCCATCAGACTAATGAGCCAGTATTATTGATGATCTACATCTCCTTCCATGTTTAGTACCCATTATACTACTATAGATCGATACCTGTCTAACAGATCTGTACGAACTGCACACAGACTCAGCAGTAATCATACTGTTTGGATACAGTACACCATACATTAGTAATAGATACTAAACCTCCTCCTCAGTCAAAGCCATACTCTTACTAGAGGGATAGACAATTCCATCATTTAATCTCCAATCTGCATTCTGAAAGTATACATTCCTTGACGACATTTTTATATATTCAAAATCTGGTTTTCGACCCATTTCACTTAGAGTTCCACGATCTAGTGACTCATCTAAGCCAAACAGTTTATTAAATTCTGATCCAAAGTCATTCAATATATTCAAGTTGTAAACAATATCCACTGTGTGCACGTTTTTGATGAATTTTCTCATTAACTGAATTTCAATATTTCTTCTGTTTGTGGGCATTGGACCCAATACACCGTTTTCTCTCTCAAAACTGAAAAACCAAAAGGAATGTATGGGTCCAAAGTCTTTAATGCACTGATCTAGGTGTGCATGCGTATGCATGTTAGGTGTTACTCGGTCTTCCCCGTATAGCCTTTCAAATCTCTCACAAAACGACAACAACAGTTTCTGGGCAAGCTGAACATTTTAATTTTTCAGTGTTCTTGTGCATAAATTCTTGCATGCAAGAACAAATGCTCGCCAGCATTCTAGATCCACTGATTTCAACACATCCTTTAGAGCAAAACCTGAGAAAAGTATAGTCCAGTTTTTCCACTTGTCTGCAGTAAAACTACCAAATCTTGATGAACATTCTTGTGGAAGATTT
>JAECUM010024990.1:0-53055 GCA_016617855.1 Megalonaias nervosa | reverse complement strand
GTGTGTGTGTGTGTGTGTATGTGTGTACATATATCTATGTATAAATATATATGTATATCTATGTATGTATATATATGCATATATGTAAGTATGTATATATATAGGCATCCATATATGTAGGCATCCATGTGTTCAGAATCTGAAAGACAAGTTCGTGAAAGCTGAGTAAACCAGTATGATCTCCTTGACGTTAACAACGAAAACAAGAAGAGTGGTTAAAATATTGATGATGAAGGTTTTCGTCCTGGTTAAAAATATCAAATAATTAAACTATTTCTTACACGTATTATGCGGCTATTAATACTACCACCACCACAACTACAATTGTTCATGTTGATATTTTTAAAGAATATACCACCGCATTATAATGACCAACTTCTGTATCTATTACCCCTGCCATTCAAGAAACGTCTTTTCGCTTATCTTGAATATTTACCATCGCAGGTCTTAATAGAACATTTAATGTCCCATGCTCTCTATGACAAACTTATTTCTTATGATTCTGTTTCTCAAACCTCGCATCATGCGCATGATACAATTATATTGAAATGTTGCTGTAACCTATCAACGGAAATAAATTAAACAAAAAGCACTTAATTCCCCCAGTCATTGTCAGAATTCTGCAATAAATGAAACAGTTAAGAAATAATGTTCATCTGTAATATAATAGTCTTGAGATAAATGATATAAATCTACATATGAAGCGGAAGACAAGTACCTGGTATGTGTATTTAATAAAATTATATATGGTACCATATACCGATGTAATCATCCAGTTTATTTAAAATAGATCGAAACAAGTCAGATGAAAATTAATATAAGTGTATTCTAACATTTCTTATATTTAAAATGTATTGCCTTTCTGTAAACGTAGATTATCCAGTTCCTACTTCTTTAATGGAGATGGGAATGGTGCTACTTTCTCCAAAACATAATTGCATACGTTACTAACTTGATGACTTTGCAAAGAAGGATCTAGTTTATAATCATATAGTGGGATTACATAATGATTGAGTGAGATAACTGCGCTATTGTAGATGGACGAAAGTTCAGGTAATGTATGAGAATCAAGACAATTATTCGATTCTGTCACATTGATGACTGGAGCTTGCGCTGAGAAGTTGGTATTGCCCACCACTGTGTTAATATTCGCCGGGATGTTTACAACTGCTTATGACATGCTAGGTAGTTTGGATCTCTAACTAAGTCAAGCAGGAATATAGCATTTTAAAGTGTGCAAACGGCGCAATGGTTATAATTATGACACCATTTCTCTTTCATTATTATTGAATGCATATTCTGTGCAGAACTATGGTAAATTCCAGTGTTCATCATATAGCTTTTCTCCAAGGGTGAGCAACTAACTATTACACTTTATTCAAACCAATGACGTCACTATAACACAAAGAATGTCCAAAAAACAAGTCAAAACATGAATCTGGTTCAATTCGTTTTCATTTATGTCATACTACACACACGTGAAAAATAATTTACAAGCTCATTCATTTGTTTTGAGACAATTGAACATGGGAAGGCCCATGCCCATTTCTATTTATTCAGTATATTTCCTGTAGAATAGGTTTTTGTGATTATTATTATCTACATGCTTTGACCTAAGGCTAGGTTTGAAACTTAACGAAACATGAAAGTCATCGACAAATTTTGCTAAATATTTTTTTATTACTAATTCATGGAGGTTTTAACGGAAAGATGCAAAGAGAATTGTGTCAGGGAATAATAATAATAATAATAATAATAATAATAATAATAATAATAATATTATTATTATTATTATTATTATTATTATTATTATTATTATTATTATTATTATTATTATTACTTGGGTACATATTGTCGTTAAATTTGCTTAGCGGTGAAGACTGAGGATTGACTGTGATTTCACTAATACTTCAACAGGAAGATTAGATCTTTTGATTTAGGCCGAATTCAGTATTTAAAACACGTTCAGCTTTAAATGAATATTATAGAATCAAGCCTATCGTCAATTTTAGTTTCCAGTATCGTTTCTTACGTGTGCGTTCTATGTATGATGTATGCTGAATGTTCACTTGCTCACAAGTGTGAGTGGGCTAGATAATGTTAATTCAGAAGACAGATGGTATTTTTGGCTCAATATGCAACTTCTGATTGATAATGTAGCTAACTCCTGTTGTGGAACATTTGTCTGATTTAGTATTGGCATATGTTGGTTGATTAGTCTCTCAGTTTATATGGATTATTTAAAATAAACCTGAGCTGTTTACTGATCAACCATCACAGTGATATAGAAAAAGAGAGGAAAAGGGGCCTTAAGACGTTTTAATATTGAAAAATGATATGCATTTTGAACCTTATTACAGATCTATAATAAAATGCACAACAAAACAATAAATACATGACAAAACGTGTATGTCGTCAAATCAAAGAATTTACATGATATTTTGACAGGATATTACAACCTTGTTTTATTGCAATAGTGCAACAGTGTAAATAGGAAGTATACAGTTATGAGCATATGCTTAGTTAATCTAAGTATGTTCAAATTCAAGGTTTTCATCCGAGTATAACTCTCCTTTCTCACTCCAACGATTTTCACGTGTTTTGCCAGAGACAGGAAAGTAGAGGGGATTTCGATTAAATTGTGGCTCATATTTAATTCATTTTGAAAACGGGCATTGTTAATATTCTTCTTATGATTATGTTGAAAATGTAGAAGAAATCTAGTTTTATAACCATAATTTAGATATAGTCATTGGTATGCGTAGTCATATCCCATTGTCGAATCATATTTTGATATAGCTACGGTAATGGTATATCAACTTGTTTTTGTCAAACCTTTTAAACACATTCTACTTTAAATGTGCAGTGTGCACTATTAATACTCCACAAATTGTTTTGGAAATGTACGATCTACACTGGATAAAATACATAGAACGCAGACCGTGCTGGGACTTCTATTACAAACAGATTTTTCTTTAATGGTTCGAATCCAAATTCTCGGTGTACTAATGTTCTCTTTATGAGAAACCCACTGGAATGTAATGAAACGAACTACTACGTACTTAAATATTGAAAACGGGACATGTAATATAGACTAATTGTGAAAATGTAAATGATCAATAGAT
Organism: Megalonaias nervosa; assembly: GCA_016617855.1. NCBI lineage: Eukaryota > Metazoa > Mollusca > Bivalvia > Unionida > Unionidae > Megalonaias > Megalonaias nervosa. The sequence continues at coordinate 49,930 of JAECUM010024990.1, read as the reverse complement.
CACCACAATGCTGTCTGCCTTGGTATACACCTGTACTAAACAACAATAGTTCTTATAGGTGGACATTTAGGAACCATTGTTGTATGTTCAGCTAAATTTGTCAAGACAATAAATGGTTACGACAATCTTATGTTCTACCTTCTTATTCATATACAAATTTCACAGCATGTTTGCACTTGAAAAAAAAAAGAAAGATTCAGATGTATCTTAATATATTTTTAATTTTGTATGCAAAGATGAGTTGAGATATGCTGTTATGTACTTTTAATGTTTATAATGTGCTTGACGTTTGTCTCTAGGGGTTGTGGATGGAGCTTTTGCATATCTGCCCATGGTTATACTAGTAATTTGTGAAGAAAATATTTTGCAGAATTTTAATTCGGGGATTTACCTTATTTACGAGTTAGCAGAATTTTTCATTTGGAATGATTAGTTTTCCAGATTATTTTATTACGTCTGACCTGAAGTGAAATATGTATAAATAGGGGTTTGGTAAACAAATTATTCATTCATGTTTTGACATCAGTTTGTGGAATCATTTACAGTTCATTTCATAAATAATTTGAGAGGAAGTATTTATTTATTTTATTGGAATTACAAAGATCTCAATGTATTCTGAGAAACTCGTTACATCGTGATTAGTAGGATATGGTTCAAACACTTTCTAAATTGCGGTACATTAGGATAATCAAGTCTACTGGTACGTCAGGGCATTCAAGGCGATTCGAATATCAAGATATTCAAGATTACTGGAATTCTTTCGGAACATTGCATACGTTTGAACTTGTGATAGTCCATTTTGGGTTTCGTGGGATTTAAGTCATAATATAGTTTTTGTTTAGTAAAATTTCCACTGTGAAATAAATAACTTGATGGTTTTAGTTAATTTGCAGGCTTGGCTTACTTTGTTTTGCATAGCGTATGAATCTATAGTCGTAAAGGAAATGGGAAAATCTTCGTTTGGGAAATATTTAATGCAACCAGGAAGCATTCATAATGTGATCCAAAATAGTGAACATTGTTTCAAGTATTATTCAGGCGGATTAGAGTCTATTAAATTGGATGAGTTGCTTGAGATTGCCAGATATTATTTTTCTAATGGAAATAATCTATAACAAGACACTTAATAAAGAATAGACTGATTCAGTAGCTGGTGGGAACGGAAATTGAGGATGATATCGCATCGGTGTGGATTATTAAGTCTATCCTTATTTTTGATTGAAAATAAAGGAATTACAGATACAAAACTAGATGTAGTTGGAATTAAGAAAACTTCAGCTTCTAAAAGTAATGATGGACATGTAAGTTGAGAGAGAAGAAAAAAATAATAGGTATATGTAAATGCAGAGAGAGAGAGAGAGAGAGAGAGAGAGAGAGAGAGAGAGAGAGAGAGAGAGAGAGAGAGATGATATAGAACCATTGAGCGGGAGAGAGAGAGAGAGATACAGGGAGACTGAGGAAAAAAAAGGGTAAGGTATAGGTAGAGAGAAGTAGTAGGAAAAAAAATACAGTTCCAGAAAGAAGAAATGCAGTATAGATCAAATGAATTAGAGCTGGAAGGCGGAGCACGACCCACCACCTTTATCAACAAATTCAGGTTTCGACGTTACCAGAATAATGAAGATAATGCCCCATTGCCAGGAAAAGCAAGCTAATAAATACTTTCCTCACTTCGACAAAATTCCTGAAATCTTGTAATGCCCAATAAAACATAGGACTTCATTTTAACAAAGTGTACATTACTGGTAGCCCACGTGAAGTCTACAATTCACTGTTAATACAACAAAGTGTTGATTATTTCGAAGGTAAGGGGTGTAGAAATCATTAGAGTCTCATGTGAGTTCTTCCAAAGCACAAAAAGGCACAACCTATACGAATCAAACATCTGATAAGACTGATCAGAAATCTTTTCCTACGTGTACTAATTGCAGAAAGAAACGGCACGTTACTTCTGATTGTGATAGGTTGAAAAACAGGCAATATAACAAAGACAGCTATTTCAAAACTCTCTTATTTGAAAGGTGTCAGGGTCCGTTAAGGTATTGAAAGCAATAGATATATTTGGTGAAATAACATCGAACAGTATTCTTATGAACGATTCAAGCCAGAACGGTCTATATCACTTACTGGTTATTCTACTATGTCTATCCCTATTAAGAAATATTAACGGACACAGGAGCTTCTCGGAGTCTTTTGTTATCAGGTGTAATGCCTTTTTAATGAGGTCGTTTTCTAGTGAAAGTGTTTTGATTCAAGGAGTAGAGTGCTGCTTTTCAATCTTTCGGAGCAGTGACTTCTTTATCTACGTAGGGTATTCAGTTATTATTAATGACCTAGCTGGTGATACGGTCGAGGGAAATCGACTTTTAACTGACAAATCTTGAATGGATTAAAACCTTTATCCTACTGAGAGCGAAGTTGATCATTAATATATTGTTTGTGCATGTACCAGCACATTCGCTAGAAAACGACCTCATTAAAAAGGCAATATGGCAAAAAGAGCTGTTGAGAATAATGTTGATCAGCAAATTATTCGAATTGGTCAGTCTTTTGATAAGATTAATTGTACGCCTAGGTTTGATAAAACGATAGATACTGATCACTGTGATTCTTCTTTAACTATCCATTTCTGTATAAAACTAAAACCATTGGGAAAGGTTTGGTCAAGCTTTTTACACATGCTGACCCTCCCAAATCTACCCAGTTTGATCAAAGGTCAAAGCTTAAATCTAGAATATTCCAACAACTTATGTATGAATTAGGCTTCAAGCAGTTTAAATATTCTGCCTATCAACATGAAGGTGAAGGGGCTTTAGAACGATCTATCAGACTTCGAAGAATATGGTTCGTTCATACTGCTTTGATACAAAAAATGATTGGGACGAGAGTATTTCTTTGCATTTCGGGAATCAGTTGAAGAATCATTGGGTTTTAGTCATGTTGAACTGTTGTGGGATATACTGTGCGTTGCCCATTATAGTTATTAAACATAACCTTCTTTCAAATGAAGATTCAAAGTGTAATCGTCTTGTCGAAGTCTCTGATTTACAATATCAATTGTCAAGAGTTTTGTGCAGTAGCAAGACGTAATCTTCATTCTAGTTGAAGACATAGAGTCGTAACAGATTCGAATAGCGAAAAGGAACATATGGCCCTTTTGACCCCGATTGTTCTGATCTTTCATAGGGACGAGGCTATTGCTGGGATGGACCTTTAACCTTATATGAAAAGTGTGTTGCTTATGGAAAGTGTTTGTAGCGTCCTGGAGACATTGAACAAAGGGACCTGATCCCAATAGGAAATAACAAAAATGTAGACGTTATATTGAACATTTTGTTTTGCAACGAGTGTGACGTTAAAATGTGAAATATACAAATAACGGAAAGTTGTGGGAGGGAAATACATTTGATTATAGGAAACAAACTGCGGTGATGGAGGAACTTGATCTAGACAGATAGTATGTGGGATACAACACAATGAGAATTACACCTAACGAAGAAAATTCGTATTTCGAAAACAGTAAAGATATGTATATTCAACCAACACTAGTATCATTAGCCAAATCTATGCTACACCTGACATCTCAGAAGGTGATTGGTATGGTCAGAGTTTAGTCTTCAAGTGTCCATGTTTAAATTCTGACCTAGAACATTATTTCACACTTGTGTACAGATACAAAGAAAGAACAATAGATAGATAGATAGATAGATAGATAGATAGATAGATAGATAGATAGATAGATAGATACAAGTTTCATCAGTCAGATACGTCGAACACATTAAGGATGAATAAATGTTGTATTTGGTCTGTTACAACTGATCTTTCCCTCAATCAAGGAGCCCCCAAGATGAACGGCTCTTAAGTACTTTATTAGTTAAGATCACGTTCACTTGAAAATATTAATCATAAAGCGTTTTACTGTGAGCAATCCATTTAGTAAGTAAGAGAGAAATTTAATTATTAAAGTCTCTCGGTGGAGATTATTATCAAATAAAATACTTAACATGTTTTCAGATTGACAGATTTGGACGGAACGTAATTCAACTATTGTCAGGTCTGTCCTGCTCTTTATGTACAAATACAATAACATATTTTGAGATTGATAGATTTGGACGGAACGCAATTGAACTATTGTGAAGTCTATCATGCTCTTTATTTACAAATATAATAATTAAGGAACACCTTGGTACCCACTTATTTAGCTATACCAATAAATATAACCTTACGGGTCGTTTTCAAATCTGGATTCAGACACGATTTGATATGTTAAAATACATCCTTTAATAAGCAAATATAGACTAATGGCGCTATTAATTATAACAAGCTCTTGATTTACCTTTTACGTACAAAAAAGATTTAATTGGAAAAGAATCAAAATCCGCAGAATTAACAATATATGGTACTTCATAAAGGCTTCGTTTTACGAATTGTTCTGTTTCCAAACTTTAAATAATTATATTCCTATATAAATTAAGTGTATTACAGGAGAAGTGTTACTGGGCAGAAGTAACGTTTACAAACAAAATGATATTGCTTTTTAGGATTAGTAGATGAAGTAACACAATTTGTACGTTCTAAGCAGCTACATTTAACGGAAAGTAGCTGGGAAATTGTTTGCCATATCACGAATCCGGTTTTTAATAAGTTAGTATTGAAAGCTTTCTTTTTCATTTACAAAGAAAGATCCAGACACATGAAAATCCTAGTGATGCGGAAATATAATATATTGTGTACTATTCACACCAGTTCTTTTGAACAATAAAAAAAAAAACAAATAAGAATAACATCGGAAACCAAAACTGACATATAACAATTGTTTGTGTGTATACAATTTATGTTTGGGAGATATTCGTAAATAATAAGTACTTTCACTTTACCTCCAGACCCAAATCCCACTCCATTCTTTACATAAAAAGCAAAAGACCTAGTTTCATGAATGAATAATGGGAAAGTCAACAAGAGGACCGTAGTTTACAACATGGACAAGGCATAATTTGCATCTTGATTTGTTCTTCTTAATCACGAGTTAAAATTTCAATGCCTACTGTCAAAACATATATGTATTAATTCCTTTTTTATACACACAGTTTGAAGATCATTTCATGTTGTATGTACTTGTTAAAAAACTTATTCACAATCTTTGTTTTACAAATGTCGCGAGCATCAAATACAACATCAAATATGAGATTCTGGTGATGGGTTTGGCCATTCAGGAACCTTACGAAAGCCATAATAAAGAACCAAACGAATTTGTTTGTATGATTTGAAGTACTTCAGTGTCATTTCTTGCTTTTGAATGGACTGTGATATTTCAAATGGACTGGGCAGTCTGTGGTTTATTTTGATAGTTGTTTAAGTTGCGTAACATCGCAGAAACACTGGAAAAATATATTCAAATTAGAGTATACCTTTCTATAGAATATATGACAAGGTAATTTAACACTTTTTTCAGATGACGGAAGCCTTTGAAATTACAAAGTTATCAAAGAACATGATCCATTCCTGAATGACATCAAACCTGTATTGGTTTAGGCCAGTTATGCAATGAAATGAGCAATCTGTTCTTAATCAAGTGATCGATGCTTCAAAAAGACATTATGTCATTTGACATTTAGACTAAAATTCATCTGTATCGGGTTTGAACTCAATATAATGTCAAACGACAGGTTCTGGTGATTGTTTTAGCTACTCCCCACTCTAACCAAACAAACAACCAACTCTACAGTTGTGTATTTATTATCGAAATGACCCCTATTCCTTTTCATTGCATTGATTCGTTTGTATTAAGATCAATGGACTGTAAAGCAGGTAATTTGTTTTGTTAACCTGGGTATGCTTTTAACCTGTTTACCCTTGAATTATGTATAACGAGGATTATTGTCTTACTCTAGACTTAAACGTGGTTGTGATAAATAACAATTGGCTGATGAATGCACAACACAGTTACTGGATGATGACTCATAACCCGTTCTGAGGGGTTGGTGACAGCATATGATCTTACTTATTCCAGCAAGCGCTGCCAGATGATGCACAAAATGTGTGTAAATGACAAACTGTGTCAACATCTCATTATTCTCAAGTTCTATAAACGTAGAAATTATGACATGCAGTCTTCACAACGTGCGATAAGTATGTAAATCTTGCATAACTCTTGGATTATGTAATAACGTCTGACATAAATGAACTGAAAGTAATGGGTTTACAAGTTGAAGAAACTAGGAGAATCAAAGCCGCGCCCAAGTTACATATGCGATCACTAACGGTTGTGCTGGGAGTAGAATGAATGACATAAAGTCGATTCCTCCTTCACGCTACTGCAAGGACAAGACAGAAAAATACATCAAAAGTTCTTCACACCTAATAGACTCAACAAGAAAAGGAATAAGCAAAGATGAATGGCAAGAGATATGACCATTTATAATTACTCAAGGAAACTAATTCACTGATATTCTTGCGAAAGTTTCAAGAAGTCAGAAGTCGATGTACGTAACGCAGAGAAACGATGCAACGAACACACATAGGAATGTATCAGTGGTTTGGAAACCTGACACTCCATATGTCTCCAACGACACATAGTTGACGGGAGACAATGGTCCACACAATGTTGGATCTAACGATATCGCAAAATGAAAATTGAACAAGGGCATAGTTTCGAAATGATGGATGATTTACACGTGTACATATTGCTGCAACAACAAATGTTGCAGAAACATATATCATCCTCACTGGAGGAATGCAGCAAAGACAATAAATGTTGGGATTTCTGTCTTTTCCAAGATTTTCAATGGTTATTAGTAAGTTGTTCTTTGTCGTGTCTACTTCTTTTAATGAAACTAACTGCTAGATTATTGAGTTATTTATCATCGATAATCCTTATACTAATTCCCCACAAAGAAATTAAATGTCACTAAATGCCAACACTATCTTGCACAAACCTACGGAGCTTCAAAAGGTTCTTCGCTGTATAAATATAACGATAGACTGTAAAGCAGGAAATTTGTTTTGTTGACCTAGGTATACTTTTATCCTGTTTACCCTTGAATTACGCATAATGAGGTTTATTGGCTTGCTTGAGACTTGAACGTGATTTTGATAAATTACCTTTGGCTGGTGAAAGCTGTTCTGCAAAAGACAGTTACCCGTAAATGTCTCGTATCTCGTTCTGAGGGTTTTGTGACAGCATATGATCTTACTTGTGACTATTCGCACTGTCAGACGATTTACAAACTGTGTGTAAATGACAAATTTGCTGTTGTTGTTGTTGTTGTTGTTGTTGTTTAGCGCCACAAGATAGGCTATACATCGCGGTCAGTATAAATTGTGGAGGAAGAATCCGGGAAAACGCCGGAAAGATCCACCGACCCACGCGAAGCTAACAGCAAGCTTTCTCACGTACCAACAATGGCCGAACCCGAGACTCGAGAAAACTTTGTCAGCGTCTCATTATTTTCATTAAGTGATAAAAACGTTGAAATTATGACATGCAGTCTTTTTATCATACTTTTTATCATACACTGAGTATGCAAATCCTTCATAACTCTTGAGTTTTGCAATAACGTCTAACATAAATGAACTCGAAGTAATAAGTTTAAAACTTAAGATACTAGAACAATCAAAGTCGCACCGATTTAGATTGGCGATCAGTAATGGTTGTGCTGACTGAATGACATAAAGTGGCATTCTTTTCCAAACCAATGTTCTAATTACTATGACGAACGCGCTTTGTGTAGCTCAGAACTATGCAGAATAATTGTCTTCAACTCCACAGTCTAAAAGAATTGTACCATTGAGCTTGATACGTTTATGAAAAACTCGACGATTGCTGTAAGTAAATGTGTCTGATCGAATTTGTGATTTGGGTGTAATACACTTTACTTATCGAAAGAATTATTCTACGTTGGGTGAAAATTGGATTATTATGACGCTTGGATGGTGAGAGCACGTGCATTTCATTTTGATCTGCATTGCATTTGATCAGTACGTTTACATTTGGTTCGGATAAAAAATAAAAGGATTGCAGTTTAAAAAACCAGAGATGAAAGGAAAGTTAAGAAAGATACAGCTTCAGAAATAAATGATTGAAAATTAACAAGAAGATATACACATGCAAATGCATATTTAAATATTAAGAGAAAAGAAGAGAGGGAAATACAGAAATAGAAAAAGATGAAAAGAGATGTAATTTAAATTAAGAGAATTAGAACTGGTAGGTAGAAAACATTCTTCTCTTTTACGGACATGTTCAGATTTTGATATGACCTGCAGTATTAAGTTAGTGCCGCTTTTAAATAACAGGAAGTACATTATTACTTTCCTCATCTCAAGCAAATTGCTGACAATTTGCAATGGCTCATGGTTGTGATATTGTTAAGGAATATATTTTGAACGGTTTTGAGTTGGTATATGATGCATATGGACAAGGGTTCAGGAATTATAGAAAGGAATGTGGACATAATTATGTCTAGCTTGCATGAGACAAAGAATGACTATTTTGTATGATGCTTAGGCAAGAGGTCTGAAAGGTCAAGATAATCCTAAAACCGTTGGAAGATGATCCTCGTACTCTCATCTCTCATCTGCGCCTGTGGCCCCTGCTGGGGCATAGGCCGCCAACAAACTCTCTCCAGCCATCCCAGTCTTCAGCAAGTCTCTCCAGCTGTCCCCACGTGTGGCCTGTCTTCTTTAGGTCCCGCCGCCAGGTGTTTCTTGGCCGGCCTCTCTTCCTTTTCCCCTGTGGGTTCCAGGTGTGTGCTTGCCTGGTGGTACTGGATGCAGGCTTACGGAGTATGTGGCCTATCCATCTCCAGCGTCGTTGGAGAATTTCTTCCTCTGCAGGCTGTTGTTGTGTTCGCTGCCACAGTTGTTCGTTACTGATTTTGTCTGGCCAGCGATTTCGGAGGATTCTTCTTAGGCAGGTGTTGATGAATGTCTGGATCCTTTTCATATTGGTTGTGGTGGTTCTCCAGTTTTCAGCTCCATAGAGTAGGAGAGGTTTTACGATGGTTTTGAACATTCGGATCTTGATATTAGTTTTCAGTTCTGTGGATGACCAGACATTTTTCAGCTGGCAGAATGCTGTTCTTGCCTTGCCGATACGGGTCTTAATATCAGCATCATTTCCACCTTCTTTGTCAACTGTGCTGCCAAAGTAGGTGAAGATCCTCGAACAGCTGACGATTATTCCTTGACTCACACAGTTTCATTTGTCATTACGTATTTCTCCAAGCATTTTCTTGGTCAAAAATATCTTTATATTGATACAATGACTACACTAAGAAGCGAAGAATATATATCTTGTTTACAAATTCTAAACCATTTCTCATGATTTGTCGTCAGCCACTTGTGACATAGCGTTCATTAATTCATATCTCTGTTGAAGTGTCACAAGGAATCCATTAACTTCAAGACTGCAACCCTCAGACATAATAACAATAGAATAGATATCGCGTAGACCTAAACAAAACCCTTCTGATTCTTTGAGGACAGTAGATAAAATTTCACGTGAAAGTTGAGCAAAGATACGTTTCATTGACGACTTTTTCAACATTTGTAATTCTTTTTTGCGTGCCATTTCAGCTTTCAAAATATAGTAAGAATCGTAGTACTATCTTTTCTCGTGGTAATTGATTTAAGGTAACAAGACCTTCATTGCCATATATAGTACTTTCGTTCTCCAGTTTTACCAGTACGAAATGTTTAACATGTTTACTTACGACTACTGATGTCAATGATTCCATGTAACTAAAATAAAACAATAAGAATCTCTGTCTTCTTTACAAGTGCTAAACACCAGTTCTCTCGAAAGTGTCTAATGACACTGGAAAGGTCAAGTTCGTCGCTAACAATGCCGATCTAAAATTCAAAAAATGAATAGTAACGATCATAATAACTGTTCAACAGAAATGGAGAGAATCAACGGAAAATGAGGAGAGCACAACGATGTTAAATTGCCTGACAACAAATAAATGAGTTGTACATTTGTATTCACTAATGTGCATTTTAATACAATAAAAGCGAATATGACCAGATTTATGTATTGATAGTATTTTATCTGGGAACATGCTTCATTTCTGTCATTGGGTTGGAGTGACGTCATCGTTTTGATTAATGTGTAAGAGAACTTTGCTCTCCAGTGAAAAGAGGTTAGATTAAGTGAGATTCAAAGCATGTAATGTTGACGACTGTTGAAGCAAAATGAAGTGTCAGACATTTTTATAGTTTCTTTTTAACCTATGGGATCGCATAAATGACGTACACTTATCTTGGTACCAGTGGTGAAACAGATGAGTACGAAAACAAATTAATTGGGAGTGGTAGGTTTTAAATCCACGAGTTAATAGGCATGAGGTGATTGCGTGGCATCGTCGTACATATAATTCATCCAAGGAGCTCATAACTGGTTGACTAAGACCTGCATTTGCGATTGATCTCTTGGATAGTTACGAGAAAAAGGTAAGGAGCATTGAAACTGATCGTAGGTAATTTTTTGTTCTTTTTTGGCTTCTCCTATCATGTTATCAACGACGTCGGGATGTGTTTGACTCGATTCACACAATACCGTCGACTTCGCGAGGAATGCCTTCCACAAAGATGATGGATTCTCCTTGACTTTCTTGAAGCAGCGCGTAAATCGATTGCCATTCTTCGTAACACCACACGATCGATCAAATGATCTTTGCGTTTGATCAGACGTTTGACAAATTCTGTTCTGCCTGATCTTCTCCGTCTAGCAATCAAAATGTTAAAGGCATGGCGAAGATAAGTATCTCCCTAGTTTGACGATATAACTTATGATCAATGAATTTGAAAGTAGCGGAGGAAGATGTAGCCAACGTGTTCAGAAATTTGAGAATTACATAAACTACACAAGGGATTGTATGCTTTCAAGACAGTTTACTTAGTGTTCACAGCAATTAATAAGAATATTAAAGTACAAAAACAGCTAAGAGCCCAATACATTTGTATATCAATAAAAAATACACAGCTAAATGACCAAAGCGGAAAGCAAGACACGCCAAAGTACAACATTTAATCAAAGTATACCATACAATTTCTAGAGACAGGCTCAAAGTTCTTTGAGTCTCTACACCACCATACAGTATCTCTAGCGTTTTATCAGGTGTGTCTACCTCGTCTATGTGAACGAATGTTCGGTCCTGACTTTGGCTTTCCTGTGTTGGATTCTTCTTCAATCTTTGTTTCTAGTGTGGGCTTAACTGTCACGTTATTCACTTTGGGTTTTAAGTCCACTTATTTTATTGGATCAATGGCACAAACCTTTGTCATAGTGAACCACTTCCTGCGTCCAAGCATCAAAACCCAGTCACGTACATCTTTCCAGCTTTCGTTTAACCAACAAGCTATACACATCTTCGTAAGCATCAAATGTTGATAGAGCGTCACGAATATTTTCTTCACAAAGATGTAGAGAAGTATCGGTTTGACACTGTAACGCTTTTAACACAATGAGTCTTCCATGCACAATTAAATCTGTAGTAGCCATGATGTCTTTGCAGGAACTGTTCATAAATAATACACAATGTATCTGCTGGTAAACGAAATCCTACAAACGTAGACACTAACACCTACACCACACGTCGTCGAAATATTCAATGGAAACACTTCGTTTAAACGATTGTGGTGATCCTCCAAGGTATGCAAACTGTCATTGACTTCCGTCCACGGAACCTGTTGCAACACTACTGATAAAGGGCGTGGCATGGTGGTAAGCTTTGATATTCACATCAGCTACATTTTGAATGTCTGTAATTATTCACACGGACGTCTTTCTTTTTGATAAAATATTCACACACTTGTCAAAGAGACAACAAAGGATATGGATATGGAATAAATTACATTTCTGTCTCTTTTTCAACGCATACCACATTTCTGTCTCTATTTCACCGCATACCACATGTTGAAATGAAGTTTCGCATTGAGGTGATACATCTTGTACAACTTTAAGTATTATACGTTTTTTACCGTGTCTTGCATTTAATTCTACCGAATTCGGTGTATCACTGCCACATTCTTGGAAGAAGTCTTGGTATCAAGAACCTTAATGGAGGCAAGTAAATGTTCATCGATGTCTCACAATTTGTAAATTGTGAAACAGTCAGTGCTTTCATGGTATTCAGTGCTTAAAACTCTTATGTCGTAAGGTGCAGATGCTATATGCGATTTACTTGAATCTTGACAAACTCTTTCAAATCATTTCCCGCTGCACAGATCACTTTACACCAATACCTCGATTTTGGAGAAAATATTCACACCCTTGCCCGAAAGTTGAAGTGATCGAGTTAGAGACTACCGTCTGGTCTATATCGACCAAGGCATCGTTCAAGGATGTCAGTGAAATATTGTAATGTAAACTGTCTAAGGTTACGTGTCTAGGCTCGTACAAAAGTAACAAGAAAAGAGTGAAGCCAACAAGCTTTGTAAAATTTAACAAATAAGTTATTTCCCAAGACAAACAAGATAAAAATAAGAAAAAGGACTTAAGGTTTATGATTCAATTCCAAAAATTAACCCAAGAATTGAAAAATATAAGTCCTCTCAATAAAACTTTCTAAGTGAATCACAGTTCGAATCCCGATGAAATTCCAAGATGGAAGGCGATGAAGTCTTCGATGATCTGCTTTGTCCTGATGTGTCAACAGTTCTTTGTTGAATCACAAAGAAATAATATTCCAATTTAGAATTTCTGAAAAAAATTTGATAAATGCCTTTGTCCAAGAGTTCTGATGATCACTAGTATTTTCCAGGGAAAAAAAATTACTAATTCCCAAAAATAGAAAAATTCCACTCAAACTAGTAACAACAAAACACCTTTGAGCTTCAAAGGTTTAAAGGCCAACTAGCAATTCACTATTACAACATTGTTATAAGCCTGACTTAAACGCAAAACTCTTACAATGAAGATAAAGAAAACGTTGTTTACTTCAAACTATACACTGGTTCGAATCTAGGTCAGCAAAAGATACCATGTTTCAAACTACTGGCTGTTTATCAGGTCAAACAGAACTGAATTGAATTTCTTAAGACAATGAAATCCAGTAGACAAAAATATCATTACAATAACATGTAATGGAATACAATAAAAATATGTATAAAAAATAATAAAACTAACAAACAAACAATTTAATTACATATACATACCACTAAAGATATATACTCTGATCAAGACGTCCATGCCCGAGAGATACCTTATTTCTATGTTGGCTTTTTTCAGTTTCCTCTTGTGAATTTCCTGAGACAAAAGTTCGAAAGTCACAAAACGAGAGTTGTCTCTCCTTGAACCGGTCTCAACTTCTTTTTAGACCTTCTCTTGGAATTCTATTTGCATACCTTGACTATCACATGTCATTACTGGCTTAAATACTAAGCTCCTATGGCGTAAAGACCATTCATTGGCTTTAAAACATCTGGATATGGCTAACATATCCGGTAAACCTGATTATCTCTTTATTATTCAAATCACCAATGTGTATCAAAGTGAATTGACTACTCCACCGAGAAATATCCGCCAACTCCCCAAAATGACATGTGGTGGCTCGTCAGAAAGCCTTCTTATACTCATTTGGAATGCCTTGTTTTGCATACTTTATTATACCTTTGCATTATAGTAATCAGAAGAATTCCCTATTTCTTAGAAAATGAGCGGGAAATTCCAACATAAACCGATACTGCGACCATCCAATAAAATATAAAAGTTTCAGTTATTGCGGAGACTTTCACCTAAGTGGAATATTCTTTCAATTACTTTGAGGGTAACAATTGTTTATTAACACTGTTCAAAAGAAGAATTACCCGTAAATAACATTCTTGTGTTATATATTTTGTTAAGCAAGGGCATTTATTATTATTATTATTATTATTATTATTATTATTATTATTATTATTATTATTCTGATGTTGAAGAAACACGTATAATGCCGGTTAAATTTTCAGATTACTTCAGTGAGTAAGGTTTCTTCCTAGTAGCATCAAATAAATAACTATTCGAATTTGAACGGCAAAGTTGATAATTTATTTAGTAAAATAATGGAAGAACATGAACGCTTGCAGGAATATTATGGTAACATGCAGCGCAGTAATTGCTACATTTGCGAACTTTAAAGATAAACAAAATCTACGGACAACTCTTAAGAAAAAGCAGAAAAAAAATGTACAAACTTTTCAAAACCGCTCCCCGTAACCGAAGACTATACCCAGAACGCGAGACACAATAGGAAGGAGCCGGTACACTTCATGATAAAGGATAGAAACAACAACCGAACGTCCTGTCTTTCATTCAATAAACTGCTTAGAGACAGAAAATCATTTCCCTACGATAAATCAACTGATCCACTAAAAGTCATTTGAAAACACGGCGAAAATCTTGCGGAAACATATAACAGAATCTATGCACATCTGAAGAAACGCATGTTGGTGAACATGACGATATTACTATTGACCTACCATCCCCGAAATAAACGTTGCTAAGTTGAGATTATTGGCTTCTTAGCGAGAAAACATGTTTTTGTGAAATTAGGAATGGTAGGTCATTAGTGATTGAGCAATGTTTTTTCCCCGGTTAATAATTATTGCCGGTAGATGACCAATATCTCTTACAGAAGGGGATTGTGTTTGCGAGTCGTTTTCCATCTGAATGTAGTATGAAGAGATGAAAAGCGTGCAACTCATATGAACCTCGAAGATATGACTTACAGTTTTCAAAACTTGCGATATAAAGATAAAAACCCGCACAACTCGTTCAATCGAGATAATAATGCTTCAAATAACATATTTGTTTTTTTAGCAAAGTAGCATTAAAAGTACAAAGTGTTAGAACAATCAATGCCTGCACGCAATTTACTTGATAATTTACATAAATTTTAAAATGAGAGAGATATCTGCAGTATATATTTCTTTTCCTGTGTGCGACGCAAAATTTACCCTGTTAAATCTCCACATATTCAGGTAATTTTGAATAATTCGCTAAGGCAACCCCAAATACATGCATATCAGGAAGTTTGTTGGAAAGGATTACTTTTCTTACATTAAACGGAATGCATTATTTTGTTTCAATATTAATCTTGCCATTGATACAACAGCCCTGTGTTTATAGAACAGGCTTACGAAGGCTCTATTGTTATGGCAGTCCAGTGGCTAACTCAAATTCGGCTTTGACTAATCTATCCAGTAAACCCGATAATCCCGTCATTGTTGAAATCATGATCAGGTATAAATCACAGCAAAATTTCCACACGCCTCAAATGCTATATGGTGGCCCTTTGGAAACCGTGCCCATAATTATACGGAATGCCCCAGTTTGTTTTGCATACTTTATTATACTTCATTATAGTACTGAGATATGTTCCTTGCTTCTTATAAACCATGCAGCAAATTCTACCAGAAACCTAGTCGCAAACCAATATTGCGGAAATAAAAAAAAATATAAAGCTTCAGATCCTGTTAATAGTTTAATCTAAGTGGGTTTTTCTTTTGATTACTCCGAGAAGAGTAAATGTTTATTAGCACTATTCATAAGAAGCACTGCATGTAAATAACTTTCATTTATCGTCAGTTATGTTAAGAGATTACTTTTATTATTATTATTATTTATATTATTATTATTATTATTATTATTATTATTATTATTATTATTAGTAGTAGTAGTAGTAGTAGTAGTAGTAGTAGTAGTAGTAGTAGTAGTAGTAAAACTTATACATTTTATGCCGGTTGAATTTGCAAGTTACATGAATGAGTATGTTTTTTTTAGTAACATCAATAATAATTTTCTTTCCCTATTCTCCGACCTCAACAACAACAATACACACTTACGGTGCGTGATCCGAGTTACCAATTCTGGTTCCGGATTGCATTATGCTATTTGAATTTAAAGTCTATAATGTATTTTATCAAACAGTGTGTGCTCTTGACCTACCATTCTAGGAACAAACAAAGCTACGTTTAGATTACATACTTCTTTGTGGGATTTCAACGTAGTTGTGAAATAAGGAACGTTTTATCATTAGTAACTGAGCAATGTATTTTCTGGCTAATAATCGTTGCCGGTGGATGACCCATGACTCTCTCTGAAGGGGATAGTGACTGCGATGAAACGCGATGAGATTATGTGCACTCAAATTATATGAATCTTGAAGTTATAATAAGTATAAAGAGTATATACAATTGATTTAAGCAAGACAATAATGCTGCAAAAACAATTTTGGCGTAATGGCATTATCTTCCAAAACTATTTGAATGAATACGAGGTGCGTGTTCTCTGTACTATAGAACAATGTAAAGTGATTGTCTTCTCGCCCGAAATGATTCGATTGTGGGGACACGTGCAATAGTTGTACATGACCTTACTGAGAAATATTTAGTATCGTTGGAATATAAAAAGTGTCAACTATGAAATCTCAATTTTATTTCATTTGCCAGTATACTTTTCAAACTTATATTACTCCAGATTAATTATTAATTAAGCTGCCTTCGAAATTATAGATATTGTAAGATCTATTTCATTATCTTTCTGCGGGGCGATGTTTTCCGTGCTTATTCCCACATATTGAAGCAATTGTGCGTAATCTGCTAAAGGAAAGATAATTTTCGTCCAATTGAAAGAAATGCCTTTAGTGGTTTCATTGTTCCTGAAGCCTTTGATGCAACAGTCCTAACAGGTTTAACGAAATTTCTTTTTTTCAAGAGAGTTTATGTACTGATCCATATCCAGCTATGACCAAGATGTCCGGTAAAGCTGATTATTCCTTTAATGTCCAAATCACCACCAGGTATAAATCACAATAAACTAATTACTTCAACGGGTAAAATCTGTCCATCCCTGAAAATGGCATATAGTGGCGCGTCGTCCTGCTCGTAATTATATGGAGTGTCCCAATTATTTTACATACTTTATTATATATATATATTTGTTTCTTAAATCAGAGATGTTCCTGTTTCTTACAAACCATGTGGGAACCTCCACCATCAAACTCTAGTTGCAAATCTAATAGAGTACCCGATGTTGCAACCATCAAGTTAAGAAATAAAAGCTACAGTTCTTGATAATAAGTGAAATTCCCCTTTTATTACTCACAAGACAGCATATTTTTATTAACATTATTCAAAAGTATTGCATGTAAATAACGTTTCTTCTTGGTAGAAGGTGGATTATTATTATCATTATTATTATTGTTATTATTATTATTATTATTATTATTATTATTATTACTATTATTAAAAACTAATACATTTGATACCGGTTGAATTTGCAGGTCACATCAGTGAGTAAGCTTTTCTTAGTAACATCATTATTAAATAATTTGTTTCCGCAGTTCCCGACACCCATAACAATAGAATAGTTATTGTGTGTATTGTGTAATTGATCAGTATTACAGCTTTAACTTCGCTTTTAATGGATAACCTCTTGTAATCGGTTAAACTGAACGAGTAAATCTTCAAGGCGGTCCATAAGTATATATTTGTGTCTTCACTTTAATCTGGTATATCCTGGGTACACATTTTGTTTATCATCAATATATGCATCCCGAAATGAAGTTCAAAGTTCTTTATCTATCAACTAATGCGATCAAAGCTAAGAGATCTTCATACCTTTTTTCCTCCTTTCATATTTGATGATTTGCAAGCATACCGTATAATGTTCATGTTGTAGACAATAGTTGCTCTTGGGCATTATAACAATATGATGCATATTACAACATGGTACAAAGTCGTTAAAGATAATTAAATGACTATATTAACAGCCTCCATTGGTTTATATGGCTTAAATAGTTCCAGCACACAACGTGTGATCTACCGTGGACCTATATCATTATGACTAAACTTCAACATTAATTTGGATTTGTTCCATTACTTTAACCCTTAATTCGAAGTAAAGAAGTAAAGTCTTCCTGACCTAGTCATTGTTCAACAATTGCTTTTATAGAAATGAGGTTTTATTCCTTAGCTTTTTTCAATATGGTCTATGATTTATTGGTAATTACGTCTACTTAACAGAAAGACACACACACACACACACACACACACACACACACACACACACACACACACACACACACACACACACACACACACACACACACACACACACACACACACACACACATCTTCGCAGAACATCCAGATTTCAGCTTTATATATTCAAAGGCTTCTGAAAAGAAATATTTTGTCTTCTTCTAAATTACAGCAGAATTTATTATTTATGATAAAACTAAAATGATTACATTGTCCCCGTTTACGTTAGTGTAGTTTAAATTATCACTTATTTCAGAAGGTGGAGGATTTTCAACCTTGAAACAAAGCAAACAGTTCATGACTGACAGAAACAAGGTGAAGTTGGTGACGGTAATCCATTAATATAAACAGGATGTCGCAACGTGTGTGACAAAAGCTCTACAAAGGCATTAAATCATTTGAACTTTATACTAACGTTCATCAGTATTGGATGTAGACTATAAAAGAGAGCCGAATCATTTCTTCAGCAAATAATACCAGCACAGGGTTCATTGCTGTTAGAATTGCATTAACCGGAAGATGCAATATTCGTGAACTGAGTTAAACCTTATAGTTAATATTTTAATAATGCATTATTTCCATCGTTTAATTTGTTCTTAACAATATTGATCGCCTTTATATTTTGATCTTTATGGGCGTCGAATATCATCCATTGTCTGAAACAATTTAATATAGATGCATAAGATGTAACGATGATAATTTGTATGCACAGTTTCAATACATCATGTTTTACACTACATTCTTAGCGTCATAATCAAATCTTTATTTTGTTGAAGTGTTTGCATGATGGAGAGGTCAGTAATGTTCGTACAATCTCTGTTGGTATTATTGATGGCCATACACGTGGCCTCTGCCTGCCAATGCAGAGGCATGGATCCATGGCAGCTAATTATATGTCCTCAATACGATAGAACAGGTTAGTGAAAGTAGAAACAAATGTTTAGGATTCACGCGTTGACACCAAAAACCAAAAATATAACGACCATTATTACGACCCTGACTCATACACCTACTACTACTAACATCATAAAAGAAATTCTTGTTTCACTTATAGGGATTATTGACTAAAACAAGTTTTAATACAAAAATTCAACGTCACACGTCCACCAAATTAGTCAATTTGATAAAATGTTTTATTTCAAATAGTGAATCCTTTGCATGGAACAAACAGATTATGATGTCATTGTAGCCATTACAAGGAAATAAAAATAAATAAAAAATAGCAGATAATGGAGTACATCACCAAAAGAATTCATCTTGGTTAGAACTACGTAAAACATATAACAGAGAAAATACTGGTCAGTTGTATAACAGCTGTCCTGATGTAAATGAAAGAAAGCTGCTTATAAAGAGAAGAGAAACAAAGATTTAATACGAAGAACATATTCTAATAGCTCCTGCAAACAAAATGTCTGTCTCTAAATTCGGAGTGGAACATGTAGATCGTTCTGTTTCAATTTCTAAAGAGGCGCGGTGGGTGGGGTGGTGTTTTGGTGTCGTTGTATTATAAATAGCATTGTCTAAGTCAGTAAAGTAATTACTTAAGAAGGAACCAGCTAATAATCGTGCAGAGGATTAATGTAATGATTTAATGAGTCACCTGCCACATTTTAGGAAGAGCAAGAGTTTTGTAGGCACGATAATCCTTCCGAATCTGATACATAGACTGTCAGCACTCGCGCAATACAGTTTGAATTGCCTACAAAAGGGTGAATATTGGGTGGGCTGTTTACAGTTGCTTATGACTCTAAGTATCATTCAACCAGGAACATAGTATTTTTAAAGGATGGAAAAGGTTGAGTGGGAATAATGATTCTGGATGTTGTCTCCCATTGTCTAGCTTGAGTAACTTTCTATTACACCTTAATCGGAATAGTGATGTCCGCTCAAGATGCTTCAGGTGAAGCATGTTCCCTATCAATGCACCGCCAGAAAAAAAAGCATTTCATAGTCGGTTTTATCGGATCATAACACAATGATTTAATGAGGCATCTGAGACATTTTAAACAGAGCACGATAATCATTCCGAATACATGGACGGTTAGCACTCGTTCACTACAGTTTCTATTGCCTATGAAAGGGTTGATATTGGGAGGGTGTTTTACAGTTGCTTGGGACTCTGACCAATTGTCATTCAACCAGGAACATAATATTTTAATATTTTTAAAGTTTGGAAAGGGTTGAGTGGGGCTAATGATCCTGGATTTTGTCTCCCATTATTATTCATTGCATATTCCGTGTCGAAAGGATCGCTGATGTGGCCTAAGTGGTTAGAGCTTCCGCCTTGCATGCAGGAGATCGTGGATTTGGACACCGGCAGAGTCATACCAAAGACTTACACAAATGTTATTTGCAGCCACCTCGCTTGGCGCTCAGCAATAAAAGGTTAATGCTAGGACTGGTCGATAATGTGACTGGGTTCGACATGATGCCATATATCGTCGGCATGATACCCTAGCTCTAGACATCACTATAAACTGCCATACTGCAGACATCGTAGCGATATAACTGTAAAATTGTTAAAGCTACGTTAAAAATCCAAATCACACACACACACACACACACACACACACACACACACACACACACACACACACACACACACACACACACACACACACACACACACTGTGTCGAAATATGGCCGACCACTGTTTTAGACATGTTTTTTCTCTAGAGCTAGTAACTTTCTATTACACTTTAATCGAAACCGGTCAACACAAAATTAGTCTAACTGATGACAAAAGCGAAGCCTGTTCCCTGTCAATGCACCGTAAAAACACAAGTATTTTCATAGAGTGTTTCATTGGATGCTAATAAACATACGTGACGAAAGACCTGTTTGAAATAAATCAAGCTCATTAATCTGTTCTTAGGCAAATGAATAAGTCTCCTCCACCTTTTCACTTTGATTCGGAACATTTTCTGTAGAAAAATTATTATAATTATTTTCCTCCAGTGCTTGAAGTTTAGATCGTTAATAAATATCAGACCTCATGAGAGAACTGATTGTTATATTTGTAAAGAATAAACAAATTCTCATTTTTCCACGTTAATTAGATGGAAATAGTTGCCAGATTAACTTTGTCGAATTTTGTCATCGCAAAAAGCGGAGACATATCTTAAGTACGAATAATGGTGATTAAGGTATTGCTAACTTCGCTAAATTCAGCACCAAAAATATAGTATTACAATAATAATTAGGTTCTTTACAGCCAGTAAAAGGCATTGTAGGGCATATCAAAAGTTAACAAAGACAAGCATTAATACATATTTTTTTTTCAAATTGTACCTAAAGGAGTCCGTACATGCATACATACCTACATACCTACATACATACATACATACATACATACATACATACATACATACATACATACATACATACATATACAAATTGAGAGAAACTTACTATACTAAAACTATATGTACAAAGTAGTCGAAGGAAGAGTGAATGGTGTGGAACTGATGTACCCACCAGGTCCCGCTGACAATGCAGCTTTGGTTTCTGGCGGAAGCTACAGTATGAGTCTGGTACAACAATACAAGGCGAGTAAAGAAAGTTACTTAGAATCTAGTGTTAAATGCATCCTGTCACGTAAGCTTTGTTTTTCATATGCAGTGTCGGGCGAAGTTCTCTGATTACGGACAAAATATGGTTGATGAAAATGACAATTCACTATTGTAATAATACTAATAATAGCTACGGACAGAGAATTGTTAATGAAAATGACAATTCGTTATTGTAACTGTCATCTAATATTATCCATAATGGAGAACAGACTTCCTATATTTAGGAGAGCACTGCTTATTAATTGTGTCAACTTACTGTTCTATATCATATAGTTTTACCTATTTTCATTAACAAGAGTCGTAGTAAAGTGTGTAGAATACAATGCATTTAATTATAGTACTCTTTTGAGACACTTGTTTCAACGTTTGGTGAAATTATCTTCCACATTACTACAATGTTATAGTTGCTGTTCACCAGTTGCTTATTAAGAAAAGTCATATTCGTCCCCTGCGATGGGACGATTCATTGCATGTGGAGATTTTATTATCGTTTTTATTTGTATTTATTTTTCTTTTCAAACATAGTGATGCAGTTTTTCAACCCTTTTCTTCGTGTTGGAGGCTTTTCCAAATTTGCCAAATTGATTTATAGGGTGAAGAGTTTACACTTTGATTCTTTGTGATTTAATATATCCATATAATGCGAAAAAGATGTAGTGTAAAATGTCCGTGTACGTTCGATTATTCCCTTGCCAAAAAACTGTGACTCAGTAATTATTAGTTATAAGTAAACTATCTATAATTACATTTCCAAACTATTCGATGACTGCACCGCTTTTGCTTAATGGTTTAAAGTCATACACTAGATTTAGAGGTACTAATGACAAGTATCGCTAACCGATCTTCTTGACTCCACACAGGACCCATCATGTCTTTCTGATTGGATGGCTACTGTTATGAATCATTATAAGCGTCTTTGTTTTACTAGTTATAAAGAAAAATAAAAACCAAATATTCAAATATATTTTACGAAAATATTCATTCCAACCAGTCTTATCAATAGGTAAAACACTACAGTTGTCATTGAATAATTTTAATCCTGAGTCTCAATAATACATATTGTTCAATACCTACGCAAGTTATGACTTTACAATATGTGATAGGACTGAAAATTGAAAGATTAATGTTGTACCATTCACAGGAGAGCAAACTTGGCTGATCGTAATGACAGTTCCCCTTTTTTTCGGAATGGGACTCATCCATTAAGCGTATGGTACCTTCGTTCTTTTATTCCCACTGGTTGAAAAGCTTTGTGGCAGTCCTTTGGATTAAAGGCAAACAATACATTATTTGTGGTAAGATATATAAATTCACAAATTCAAGGGATACCTTAATTTGTTTGAGACCTTGGCAACCCAGAAACGAACACAAACTAGAACTAAAAATTTTCGCCTTGGAACATTTGAAGAACTACTATGCGCACAACCACGCATAAACACACACATAAGCATATTTAGATACCTACTGGTTCTGTCGATTTTCTAACCCTTTTGAGTAGATTCACTGTGAATCAGTTTTATTTGTAGCTGATTTGTAGCTGACATTTTTGGCATTTTTGGTTGTCGGCTTTCATGTTATGTGTTAGTTGTATAAGCTTTTTATTACTGACATATAATTTGATTAGGTCGAAACGCTGTCAAACTGTTTTGTCACTGCGTTTCTAGCGATCTTCAGTATAGAAAACGCACATAGTCACATAATATAATGCATTCTATAGCTTTCCTTTGACGATTGACACTAGTGGCGAAATACGGATATTAGCTGCATAAACATGAAAGATTTGCCCTTGCAGGATCTCATCCTTGTTATGTTCAATATCATATTATCGTGTGTCATCTACTTGCTTTTTTCATTTTAAATGAACAGCCTCCAGGCATAGATATTTATCTTAACTCATGTGTTCCCCACTCACAAAGAAATGGTTTGTATATGCTTTAGCTTTAATTATTCAACACCAACGAGAAAAAAATTGAAAACATCGATAACAAATATCAGTGTTAAACGAGACTATATCCTCTGAGATAGATTTCCACTTACTAGTGTAAATATTCATCATTGTATCCTTTGGAGTTTGATTCATGCTTTTTCGTCAATTATTCCAACACCGTATGAAACTGATAAAGTTCAAATGAATAATACAATTATCACTATTAACTATTCCTTTTTAAAATACCATCGTTACGATCAAAAGGTTTCTCTCATCTCGATCTTATATATGATAGAAAAGATGTATCAAAATATATCAGGAACTTTGCTCTATGACGTAGAGATACGTCACTGACTTCCTCGTTTCCAGCGCTTACTGATACATCTGTGATTATTCTCTCCAACTTCTACTTAGAATTTGATACATGAATCTGCACAGCCGTATAGATCCATCAGCGGGTCACATTTGCTAGATATATACCACTCTGAGGTGGAAAATCTCATTGTGAAAAGTCAGTCAATAAAGGACAGAAAGGATGTTACAAAAGTTTGTCATTGGATTGGGGTTAAATCCGTTCGTTCATTATCCTCAGCAGGTGTAAACAAAAAAGTATTCAGATGAACACCAAAACTTTCAATTACGTTTGACCTATATCTCAGCCATGTCATCAAATTTAAAACGAAACAACAAATGGGAACCTAAACCTAAAGATCTAAATGCCCTTCTGTCTATCAATTAGACTTTGTACACAATATATTAGATAGCTAATTTTTGTATATTGGTACAGATTCTATTTATGATAATAATTGTGCCTGTAGATTACATAGGATCTATAAATAGGTATTTATTATCGTTAATAATAATATTGATAACAAACCTGTTTGCAGGTTTGATAATATTTCCCATCGGATGGGTCGATCAGATGAATAAGTTATATCCCATTGGATGGGATGGTAAGATGGGGTTTTTAATGTGATGTGAGGTATTGCAAAATGCTACATAGTGAGTAGGAGAAAGTTGCGTGTTAGGCCCATATGTGTGTATATGATGAGAGAACGGTGCAATTAATTCATAGCTTATTCGGATTTATTCCTATCTGGGATTCTTATTTGATATGGTCTTTGTTGTAACTTCAGTCTACAGCTGTGTTTATGTTCTGTTTAGCTATAGTTTGAGAGGAAACATTTGTTTAGATAATAGTGGAATTACAAAGTGCTAATTGACCAAGATAATATCATGACACAATAGTGAATTTATTCAAAGGAGTTTTGGACAATGCCATTTTGATAAATCAGGACTGCTTGCAGACCAATACATTCGAGGATCTGAAATTCGTTCGGAACAGTCGATTCTTTTGGACTGAAGTAGAACTTTTTAGGATTATTTTGGATTTAATTCATAATACTGTAAGTTCTTAAATTTTCATATTATAACTTCTATAATTAAATTATTTGTTACGTTGTACAGAACTTGTTCGTTTTGCTTCTTTCTGTTACTAAATTTATGACCATAGAGTCGTAACACTGTAGCTTAGGTTAAGACCATGGAGCAGTAACATGAATGGGTCCTCGTCCGGAAAATCATATTAAAACAAACTTCAGCTATATTCAAACACTGTCTTTTGAAGCTTAAACTGAGTTTGTTTCGGAACTCTGGCTGTCTTTGCTAAGACTTTAATTTCACATATTTGAGAATTCTTTAATGAAACCAACAAGTTTTTACATTGTCATCTAAACTGAAGAACTTTGTTTTAGACCGTACTCAGAAAGAGTTAGAGTCTTTATAAAAGAAGGAGTACAGATTGCCAGACATTATGAACCTTCTGAATTAAGGGCCTCTTTAATGAAGCAAGAGATGAATAATATTTTTATGCAGTATTTGGTGGAAAACAATATTTGGGATAAACGTGTATTCGGTATGAATAGTAAGTCTGCTTTATTCAAAGGAACTTTAAAGAATTACAATTAAAAGCCAGATAGAATTAGAGCTAAGAAAGCTTCGGCGTCAGAAAAGATGATGGAAATACAAATTCAGAAATAGTAAAAGGAGAATGAAATATAAACATAGAGAGAGGAGGGGGGGTGAGCTAGAGAAAAGTGAGAGGCAGAGGAAAAGACCGAGAAATGCAAATGAGAAGATATGGAGAAATGAAAATGCAGAGTGAAAACGAATAAGAGAAATGAAAATCAGACAAAAAGAAAAAAGCGAAATACAATTGCAGAAATTGGAAAAGGAGAGGCTAATGCAGGGAGAACTGGAAGGCGGAAGATACTTTCTGCCCCTTTACACACAAATTCAGATATTGATGTCATCAATAAAAAATAGGTTCGTAACCTTCTAAAAGAAAAATGAGAACTATACTTTCCTTACTTTGAGAAAATTGCTGAAAACTTCAAATGGCCAAGACAATGTGTACTTATTGTCAAAGCTCATGACGTTTACACTTCATTGTCGGTACATCAAAGTGGTGATCATAATGTGCTTAAAGAGTGGGTTATGATCTAGTACCTGAGGTATTTAGACAAAGGTTTAGGAATTGTGCAACAAAACAACTGGACAAACCCATGTTGGATCTGCAAGGGAAATGTATCAACTATTTCAAATGTGCTACTGAGCCAAGAAGTATTTTGAAGATTACGATAACCTCAGACAAATCATATTAGTTGAAGAATGAAATAATTGCATCAATAGTGATGCTAAGACCTATATTGATAAGCAAAAGGTAGAAACTTTGCAAAATGCTGCTGTAATAGCTGATGATTATTCCATGATTCACAAAGTTTCATTTGTCAGTAAGTCTTCCTCTCAGATTGGTCATCTCAGTGTCATGCAAGTACATCCAAATATCAAGCTGGCACAACTTATAACTTTTTATAAGACTGATCAGACATCAGTATCTCTTCCTGTGTGAACTTATTGTATGAAGTTAAAGCACGTTACTTTTGATTGCCACATATTGTAAAATAAGCAGCAGAATAAAGACAGAACAAATCCAAATGCACTTATTGCTAAGAGGTCAGGGTCGCATTTTTGTGTTGAAAGCAATACATTTATGGGTCAAACAAACATCATTCTGAACCTTGTTACGTATCGGCTTGTTTAAAGTAACATAAAGAAAAGAGTGACTACAACAAGCTTTGTAAATCTTAACAAAAATAGTTTATTTCCTTAGAAAACACGGCGAAAAGGTACATATTTGAAACAAGACTGACGATTTACGAAGAAGATCCAAACAATTGTCCTAAAATTGTGAAAACACATAAGTCCTGTGACTAAACAGTTCTAAATTGACGTAGTCTGAATCTCAATTCCGTTCCAAGATGGCAGATGATGACATCAGACGAAGGTTAACACAAATGTCCAGAATTTTCACTGTGAATCACAATTTGTATTGTTCTGTTCCAATTTAGAAATAATTTCAGCAAATGTCTTTATCCAAAGCCAGTTGTGTAGTTCTCCAGGGAAAATAATTATTATTTAGAAGGTAGACGAAGTAGAACTATCCTCAGTAACAAAACACATATTATTCTTCATACGTATGAACGAACAACTCTTTCCAGCACAAAAGAATACCTTCTTAAGGTATTGAAAACTCTATATCATGTTATGATGTTACTCTCTAAGATGTTAAAATATGACTCCTGACTATGACTCTAGACTAGTTCGCAGGTACCTGAGTATTAAAAAGCAAACTAATTCGTCATTTCATGTACAAGCACGAAGAAATCATGCGATGTCGAAATATCGCCAACGTAGTATTGAATGTCAACAAGTATTATTAGTAATGACCGTGGTCACAACCAATCATTTACATAGCTATTTCCGACTGTTTACTTGAATCGACAAAAACTGTCATGCAAAAATCGTGCTTACGCGAGTCACATTTACGTTTTAAATAAACACGATGTTTCTAACAAAATATCAGATCCTGCGAACATAATCATCATCATTATAATAATTATATTTAATGATAAAAAAATGAAATAAAAATGAAATAAAAAGAATTAGAAAGGATTCTAATTTTAACACACATGTAATTTAACTGCAGGGTCGTAACAACCTTTTATGGAGAATTAACAACCACTGATGACAAAAGGTTCTATTGTAATTACTGGTCATTCTGACAAGCCTACCCATCTTAAAATATAAAGGAACACATGAGCGGTTTAGATCACGTTGACTTTGTCCGCAAAGTCTACTTCCAGTGAAAGAGTTCTTATTCAGGGAGTTGAGAACGGTTTTGTTGAAGCTCCTCTCCATTATGTAAATTTGACATCAAAGCCTCAGGTCCCATGTCTGTCGGAACATTAAATTCATTACCCATTGCGGGTATTCATTTATTACCAGGCACATACCTAGTTGGAGATAAGATTGTTGCTGATCCATTTATGTCTGACAAGTTTTGTCTGGATCAGGAAGTTGATTCTATTTAAAACTAAATTCCGGATGTACAACTAGCTTGTGTAGTTACTATAGCTGTGGCGACAAGAGCTATTGAGAACGATGTTGATCAGGATGTTATTCATTTAGCTGACACATTTATTGATCAGTCCTTTAATGAGGCCAATTTTGCTCCAAGAAATTGATCAGTCAACATATATTGAGCACGGTGAACCTTTTGTTATTACTCATTCTTTATTCCAATTAGGGTGAAAAATGGGAATCACTCTTAGTCGAACATGAACAAGATCATGAGATCTCCTTTTTGTTTCAGAAGGCTATTATCGAACTAAAAGCCGCACATATTTCATTTTGTTATTTTATGAACAATGTGGTCCTTATGGGAAATTGGAGACCAGCTAAGATATCCATGTGTAAAGAGTGGTGAGTAAAAGGTCAAGTTATGTGTTCTATAACTTATCGACACGGAATTCTTAGCCTAGGTAATGACATTCCCTTGGCTGATCATCTATGGGCCGATAAGAATATCCCAATATCTTAAATCATTTTAAACGGCAGAATATGAAAAGTGATGTTTCTAAATACTGTTGATCTTGTCACACATTGTCAAATGGTAGGAAAACCCAATCAGAAGATACCTAAGACTCATCTGCAAACTATTCCAGCATTTGATGAATCGTTTAGCCGAATAATGGTAGCCTTTGTCTTTCCCTTCCCTAAAACCATGTCAGGCAACTAATACATGTTCGCTTTAATGTGTGCTTTTATAAGGTGCCAGAAAGACTTTATCAATATAAATTTATAAAATTTCCTATGAAAATTTTTCAACATTTCAGAGCTGAATGAATATGATAACATCTGATCACGATAATTGTGACGTTTACGTCGATGACGTGATTATCTACAATCATACCTGAAAAGATCACTTGGGAACCATTCTGAAATTCTTCGATAGACTCGGTGGTTGTGGTACAGTTTTAGGACATATTGTACGACACGGTCAAGTTAAACCTAAGGACAAGGTTATATCTGAATTTATAATACCTGTTAGCAAAAAGAAACTGATGCGATGGTTGGATATTGATGGATAATATATGAATATTTGCTCAGATGATTCTATGATTGATGAACCTCTGACCAATTTGTTTAGTACGAAAACCACATTTTATTGGTCTGATAAATTAAACTCCATACTTAAGAGGAAACCTGTTCTTTCAGCTCCAAATTTCAGTGAGTTATTTAAGTTGAACGTTGAGGCACGTGTAATGTAAGGGGTGCTCATGAAGGGGTAGTACCTCTGGCGGGGGTAGCAGTAGTACTTCTTTGTGGGTAGCTAGTCCATCTTTGGTCCCCACTTGGCGCTCAGCTCTCACATTTGGCTTCAAGAAGCTGTTAGCATGCGCAGCGGCCACACCACGGGCAACACCTTCGACTGGCCGGCTAAACCAAGTTGAGGGTAGCCGACGGGTCTTAAACCCTCGGTGAGTTAGGGATTGTCACCCATAGCATGTGAAGTCTGGACCCGGTGGACTCCACGGAGGAACCACCAGCTGGTCAACGGGCAGGAAAGCGGAACCAGCAAAGCTCAGTGGAGCGCTAAGAGCACGGCAAGACACGCAGGACGCCTTGGTCTTCCACTGCATCCAGTCTCCATTCCAGCCATCTTGACTACGTCTTGGGGGCCCAGAGTGGCCGAGTGGTCTAAAGCGCTCTCCGTTACGGATCACTGCCATCTCACCTCTGTCTGCGTGGGTTCGAGTCTAAGATTCGGCGAATGTGGATATGTGAGAAAGCTTGCCAGTAGCTACTCGTGGGTCGGTGGTTCTTTTCGCGGATTTCCCGGTTTCTTCCTCCACCATTAATACTGGCCGCCATGTATAGCCTATCGTGTGCTGAAAAATGGCGTTAAGCCCCACAACAACAACAACAACAACAAGTACGTCTTGCAACTGGACAAAGTGGGGCCTGGACGAATGAGTGAGGCTGACACAACGCAACTCTCCCTCATGTTAATCCAACTCAAGCGCAAGTCATTTATGTCATCTCCTGTGGCCAAGCCCTGCGGCGATGGCCGCGCTGCGATGCGGAAGGTTTAGATGCACTAGCATGCATAGTGGCGGACTTGCACGCAGGCGACTCTGGCCATAGGGTCGTCTTCCATTGACCCGAAGAAGAAATGGATTTCGGCAGCCATCTGAGCGACTAAGCAGGCCTCTTCAGGATAGCGCTGCTTACCTCCGTAGCCTGAGGAAGGGGCTGGAAAAGGTGCCCTAAAAAAATGCCTGCTTCAACTACCCCGACCAGCTTACCGCGGCTGGAGGGAATCCCATTCTTGCGGTCGAAACACAAAAAACCCGAAAAGTTCCAGTCACTCTTTCTTGACCGCTCCGGTCGCCTAGTGGTTAGAGCGTCCGCCTCGGATGCGGCAGGTCGTGGGTTCGATCCCCGGTCGTGTCATACCAAAGACTTACAAAAATGATACTAACGGCTGGCTCGCTTGGCTCTCAGCATTAAGAGGCTAGTGTTAGGACTGGTCGGCCTGGTGTCAGGATAATGTGACTGGGTGGGACATCATGCTACATGTCTGCGGCATGATGCCCCAGTGCTAGACATCACTATAAACTGCCACACTGCAGACATCGTAGCGATATGACTGAAAAATTGTTAAATCTACGTTAAAAATCATAATCACATCACATCCAGTCACTCTTGGTGCGTGGAACATACTCATTCTATTGGATCTTGCAGAGGCTGACAGACCAGAGAGAACAACTGTCCTGATTGCAAGAGAACGTCCTCGCTACAAGGTAGAGATAGTAGCCCTGAGTGAAACTCGCTTGGCCGACGAGGGCCAGTTCACTGAAGCTGGAGGTGGCTACACCTTTTCTGGAGTGGACGTGGCACTGAAAAATGTCGTAAGTCTGGAGTTGGTTTTGCTGTCCTGTCGATTCTGGTGAATAATCTCTCCAGCTTACCAAAGGGAATTAATGACCGGCCAATAATGCTGAAGCTACCCTTGCCTGTAGAAAAGCAAGCCACACTCATTAGTGTTTATGCACCAACCATGACCAACTCGGAGGAAGCTGGAAGCTCTGATTGCTTCAGTACCAAAGCCGGACAAGCTGATCATTCTTGGTGATTTTAACGCCAGAGTCGACGTGGACCACACCTCGTGGGAGGGAGTTATTGGTAGACATAGCATTGGCAACTGAAACAGCAATGGACATCTGCTCTTGAGGGCGTGAGCAACATATGATCTCCTGATCACAAACACAGTCTTCCGTCAGCCCAACCGTAACAAAACAACTCGGATGCACCCACAACCTAAGCATTGGCATCTGATCGACTGCATCTTAGTCCGTAGGAGTGACAGGCAGGGTGTTCGTGTGACCAAAGCTATGTGTGGTGGTGACTGCTGGACAGACCACAGGCTTCTGATATCCAAGATGAATCTTAGAATTCAACCACCCAGACGCCCACAGTGAATTAAAGTCCCAAAGTGTCTCAACGTCACCAGGCTGAAAGTGTGCAACACTGTGCAAGCTCTGTCTGAAGCTCTGACGAGCCAGCTGGAAAACCACAGACTCTGATACCAACGACATAGAGCAATCCTGGGCGGCCTTCAAACAGCTGGTGTACTCTGCTGCATCTGAAAACCTTGGCGTCACTGCGCGAAAGCACCAAGACTGGTTTGACAAGAACTGTGAAGAAATACAGTCCCTGCTAGAGGTGAAACATCGTTCCCTTCGTGCGTACAGCACTGACCCTAAGTTTGCTGCAAAGAAAGATGTCTTCAGCAGAGTCCTCCAAGCTGTGCAGAAGAAACTGCAAAAGATGCAGGACACATGGTGCAGCCGAAAGGCTGATGATATTCAGTCCTTTGCCGACAGACACGACATGAAGAGTTTCTATAGTGCTCTTCGTGATGTTTATGGCCCAGTAACAACAGGCACAGCCCTAACTTGAGCTCCCTTGGCAGCACTCTCATAACCGAGAAAGAGAAGATACTGGATCGCTGGGCGGAACACTTTGACGGTGTCCTCAACAGATCCTTTTCCGTCAACGATAAAGCGATCAACCGTCTACCCCATGTGGAGATCAACGAGAGATTATCTGACCCTCCAACAGTGCTGGAAACTGATAACATCATTGACCTCCTGTCTAGTGGGAAAGCTCTAGGAGCAGACTCCATCCCAGCTGAGATCTACAAGTCTGGTGGGCCTAAGTTAGTGGAAAGACTAACAGAGATGTTTTGTGGGATGTGGAAACAGAAACGCATACCCCAGGAATTCAAAGATGCATCCATCATCCACATTTACAAATGCAAAGGAAATCACCAATCCTGTGACAACGTTAGCGGAATCGCCCAACTCTGCATCGCAGGCAAGGTCCTTACCAGGCTACTGCTGAACAGACTCACAGAGCACCTTGATCATGGCCTACTGCCAGAAAGTCAGTGTGGCTTCATAAAGGAGAGGGGCACCATCGACATGATCTTTGCTGCCAGGCAGATGCAAGAAAAGTGTCAGGAACAAAATATTCAGCTATACACCACCGTCATGGACCTGACTAAGGCAGTCGACACTGTCAGCCGGGAAGACCTTTGGAAGATCGTGGCCAAATTTGGATGTCCAGAAGTCTTCATCGAAATGGTGCAACAATTACATGATGTTATGCTTGCCAGAGTCCAGGACCAGGGTAACTATTCCGAACCCTTTGCCGTTACGAATGGTGTGAAACAAGGGTGCGTCTTAGCCCCAACTCTCTTCAGCCTCACGTTCTCCGCCATGCTGATGGATGCTTTCAAGATGTGGGAGTCGGTCTCCGATACCGTCCAGATGGGAAGTTGTTCAACCTGAGGAGGCTTCAAGCCAAAACCAAAGCCCAAGTTTAGAACATTCGCGACTTCCTATTTGCAGATGACTGTGCCCTCAACGCCAGCACGGAGACAGGCATGCAACAGAGCATGGATTTTCCACATCGTGTACCAACTTCGGACTCATCATCTCCACCAGCAAGACCGAGGTTCTACATCAGCCAGCTCCTGGAAAAGATTACCTGGAACCATCCATCACTGTCAATGGCTCCATGAGAAAACTGCTGAAGATCATATGGCAGGACAAGGTACCGAACACAGAGGTGCTCACTCAGGCAGGCATGACAAGCATCCACAACATGCTGTGCAAGGCACAACTTCAATGGGCTGGCCATGTTGTCCGCATGCCGGAAGAACACCTACCCAAGAAGGTGTTCTATGGAGAGCTACAGCAAGGTAAGAGATCTCACGGTGGTCAAAAGAAGAGGTACAAGGATACCCTCAAGGCCTCACTGAAGATCTTTGGCATTGACCTTGACAGCTGGGAGAGTGTCGCTGCTGATCGATCTGCTTGGCGCAGTCAAGTGAATGCCGGTGCGGCAGCCTTTGAGCAGATAAGACTGGTGGACGCAGCTGAAAAACGTCATCTGCGCAAATCCAAGAACAGGGGTTCCGCATCTCTAAGTCAGCAACCTGTACATCCATGTCTCCACTGTAACAGACTCTTCCCGGACCGGATTGGACTGATCAGCCATCTCCGGACCCACCCCCAGTAAATTTGATGACAGTGAATGGTCCTTATCGACACCGAACATCATCATCAGGTTGATGTGAGAACTGGTGCGATATTTGTTCAAGGAGGCAAGAATGGTTTTGATAATCCAAATGGCTATCCAAAACAGCAACAATTTAGGACAAAATATAATGGACAACGACGATGATCAATGGGATGGCATTGATGGTACTCTTCGTTTTGTGTCGTTTGGAAATGGCTTATTGCTTCCGATGAGGCACAGTAGAACGAAACAAAGTTGGTTTCAAAGAACTCACCTTTTATGTCATTTTTACATTGTTGTCTTCCCTTCATTGTTTTCTTCATCTGCCGAAGAAGGGTACAACATCATCTTTTTGACCCAAGCTTTTATTTCTTCTCTTTTGGGATTAGGGGAAGACGTCAACGATGACGCTGCACTCTTACTAGGTAAGGGTGCAGACAGTGTTTGAAACACTTCTCCTGCGTTTTCATCTTCATTCTCGATCCTGTTAGCCGCGTTTGTATTGGCCACATTGGATGGTTCGCTTTTCATCATCGCCATGATATTTTTCAGAGTCGATTAATCTGTTTCATCTAAAGCTTCCTAGTGAAAGAGTTGAAGATGTTGCAAGACATGGCCATAACGTGGCGATTTTTCCGTTTCTGTCAAATCGGTGAGATGCATCAACTATTCTAAATCTTATTGTAACTGACATCTCGGTGAGATTACGATTTGGAGGTAAATTAGGTAACCGTCGTTGATACCAACGATGGTCTTACAGCCATCTTTTACAGGGCATTAAGGCCATCTTTCGTTCTTCAATGAGTTTCCAAGGATTTTCCAGATAACGGTCCTTTATATCTTCTCACGATGCCAATCCGTCAGGCAATCAAAATGTTCAAGGCATGGGGAAGATAAGTATCTCCCAACTTTGATAATCTAACTGACTTTGAAAATAGAACTATGGAAGGAAGACGTGGCCATAGAGAAGGTGATCATAATATTGAGAATTACATAGACCACACAAGAGGTTTTATACTTTCCGGACAGTTCATTAAGTGTTCACGCCAATTTACAATAATATTGAAGTACAAAAACAACTAAGAGCCCAATAACTATGTACATCAATAAAATGCAAAGCTAAATGACCAAAGCGGAAAGCGAAACAAGCCAAAGTACAACATTTAATCAATGTGTACCATAAAATTTCTAGAGATATGCTCAAATGTTCTTTGAGTCTCTGCACCACCCTGCATTGTCTTTGACGTTTCATCCGGTGTGTCTATCTCGTTTATGGGGACAACAGTACTTCCTGGATTTGGTTTTCCTCTGTGTCTGGATCTTCTTCTACCACTGATTCTAACATGGGCTTAACTGTTACGTTGTTCACTTTGGGTTTTAAGTCCACTTCTTTTCTTGGATCAAAGGCACAAGTCTTTCGTATAGTGAACCACGTCTTGCGTCCAAGTGTCACACCCCAAACGTATCCAGTCACGTACACCTTTGCAGCGTTCGATTAGCCCAGAATCTGTACACACATCTTCGTAAACATCAAATGTTGATAGAATGTCACGAATATTTTCTTTATAAAGAGGTACCGAAATATCGATATGAAAGCGTAACACTTTTAACACAATGAGTCTTTCGTGCACATTTAAACGTGCATTTGTCATATGTCTTTGCAGAAACTGTTCATAAATAATCCACATGAAGCTGCTGGTAAACGAAATCCTAAAAACGTAGTCACTAATACACACAGACACACACACTCACACATGCACACATACACACACACTCATACAACAGAAAGATATTTTTGGCATAAAGAGTAGAGATCTTTTCGAGGCAATGTAGTGGCGCTTGAAAGGGCATTTGGAGTTTGTTAATCCAAGGGAGTTAAGATACCGAACATCGCATTGGTCTTCTGCTGCTCCTTAAACTCTGTCGGACATCAGATCCACATACCAAGACCCTCTTCAAGCAGACTTGTCTCTCCACATAAATTCTTCTTTTCCAAATAGCCGTGTCTGTGATCCTCGTGATAGCCCATGATGATGTCTCATACAATGGACAGTCTGGGTTGAATAGCATCTCCGAATTGAGGGTAGACGACTCTACGTTAGTCTACATCTTGTCATGAGAACAGGTGAATTCAATATTGTTAGCCGCGTAGATTTATAGTCGAAGAGCGGATCGAAACGGACTGACATCTTCAACTAACGCAAATACGCGTTACAAAATTCAGCCACAACGCGAAGTCTCTCTTCCAATCAGAAGAGAGCTACGTGTGATGTCACATACCCTGTATGGTGCACTAGCGTCGGTGCGCAATGAATCGATGCGACATAGTTGGAACATGGCTGAAACTATGACGATTATTAATTGGGGTGCACCTGTAGTGGAGACGAGGAGTGATGATATAGCCATCAAATCAACCACGGTGATACTTCCAGAAGAGAATGATTTTAATTGGGATTTAGTCGATTTTTTCTCCCGTTCGCAAGAATTTGTACTGATACCAGCGCCTTCACCACCTTCTCGAGGATTTTAGAGGCAGAAAGAAGAATTGGAGAAATTTTTACAACATCAGCAAGAAGCAGAATAAGCCTTTGTCATTCAACAGCAACATCAAGAAGAAGAGGAAAGAAGAAAACGAGAGGGATAAGAAGAGAAGAGACAGTGCCTAGGAGAGAAGAAGATGGAACGTGAAAGTCAAACGATCACTCTCTCTCTCTCTCCATCGTTTAAATTTCTTCACAGTTACAGGTTTATCATCTTCTTCACATTCTTATTCTCGTCTTCTTTACTTATCGTTCGGGGTGGGTTTGGGTTCTTAATCTTCATTTTCGGAACCACTCTCTTCCTCTTCTTGTTCCTTTGATCGATTCACTTTTTCTTAGGGCACTCTGAAGACCAGCGTCCATTCTCATGACAATGATAGCACATATATTGACCTTTTTCTCTCTTGACTCCTGTCTTGCTTTTACGTTGTGGACATTCTGATGCTCAATGTCCTTTCGTCTGACAGATATAGCAAGTATCTTGACTTTTATTTCGAAAATAGGGTGAGTATTCCGTTGTCTTCTCAGAAGTCAACGCAAAACTTTGATCATAAGCTCGATCTACGTTGGCTCTTGCATCTTCTTGATTGCTTGAGAGTAGAATGAATACTCTAACTCTAAGGCACTCGCCGTTATATAGGGATCATCTTCGTTTAAAATTTAGTCATTTGCTATTTTGACATCAAGATGACGCGATCGCACTGTTTCAGTGAGAAAGGAAACGAAAGTAAGAGGCCACGACGTGACATATCGCCGCGCACAGTAGCTGGAGTCTTGGCTCAAACTAATGTCAGTGATTTTATGAGTGAACCTAAATCAACACCTTCTACGTCTGCACCCAGACCCAGAGAGTCTACTCCAAGCCAAAGTCAACAAGTAGCAGCCAAGAACTTCTACCAAATTCGAGAAACGGTAAAATGCTTCTACAGAAAATTTAGAACAACGGCCGACATTTACTCGGTGAAGTTGAAAGATTTCAAGTCCAAAGTACCTCTGGAGAAAGTATAAGGGTTCGCCATACATTTGTGGTATTCCTTCTTAACCAGACTAAAACGACAATGACAATGCACATAAGACGATCACTTGAGACTTTTAATTTATTACGACAGTTTGAAGTCACCCGCTTGGATCGAGTTTAGCAGTCCAGCAGAACTGGCAGCTTCCAAAGCCATCGATAAGATTCAACACGTGCCTCAATCCAAAGAACAGTTTCACATCACATATGGAAATGCTACGCATTACATGATCCACGTTTTCCTCCGAAATGGGACGGAAGCAAAAAGTGTTATTGGTGGACGACCTTTGAAACAATAAGCGAATCATTGTTCAAATATATAACACTCACGGCAAAATGTGTTTAGCTCGAGCCATCATTTTGGGATGAACCTATGCCGACAAGAACGACGCTGCAGAATGGAAAAGAACCTGGAAAAGCATTGTAAGATCGGACCGAGCCAAACAACGAAGAGAACCAGAACTCCTGTTACAGCAAGCAGGTCTAACCAAAGATACACCCTGCGGAATTCCTGAAATGAAACAAAAACCGCAAGACGTCTTGTCTCCACGCTACACGTTGAAAGTACACCATCAAGAAGTGCGCGGACCTCTGTTGCTTCGAGGCAACGATTTCCAAGACGGAAAAATATATAAACGTCTATCATCATGAAGAACATTTCGATGCCACTACCAGTATCACTTCATTCCTTGGATACGGTTATTATTGTGAGAAATGAGTAGAAGAACCGAGAGCAAGACTTTCATTGCTGACAAATGTCGGTGTTGTTTAGCCTCTAAACCCTGTTTACACAGAACGAATGCATTGCTCAGCTTGTCAGCGAAATTTTATTAATCTTAAGTGTTACCAACAACATCACATGACGCAAGGTTCACAGCAGAAAAGTGCTTGCCAGCTATTGAGATTGTGCTCTACTTGTGGACAAGTCATACGTACCAATAGTGCCAAAGCGCAAATATGTCGAGGAAAGAAACGATGTTACATTTGTCGCCAATCATGGACCTGCAACATGAATGTTACATTCAAAATTACCATTCTAAGCAGGAGGAGGAGGATGACACAAAGAAGGGGAATTTCATCTTTTTCGATTTCGAATGCATGCAAGAGACATTTCTAATTTCTACTAATTTCTGCGTTGCTCGCCGAGCGTGCGAGAAGTGCAGTCAAGAACCTCTCTTTTTTCCTTGCCAGACTGTAGCTATAATCCTTGAGGAAGAAATTTTTCAAGGACCTAACACGCTTGCCGATATCGCTCGATGGATTGTAGACCCTTTTGACGTCTATTGGTGTCAAAAGGATATCGAACGTTATGGAGATTATCATCGCTATGCCACGGTGATGAGTCACAATTTCTCGGGATACTATGGATAATTTCTTCTGAAATTGTATGCAGAACAAGGCAACGAATGCCCTAAACTCACCCTGAACGGAGCCAAAATCATTTACATGCAAGTGGTACAAGTTCTGTTTATAAATTCCATGAGGTATTAAGCCATGCCATGGAGTCGAATGCCTAAAACGTTTGGAATTACGGAAATGGCCAAATGATATTTTCCACACTTTTTCAAAACCGAAGCCAATCAACACGCCGTCCTACCACATGTACCTGAAGGTAACTACTATGACCCCGACAACATGAGCACTGAACAATGAGAAGCTTTCTACGCTTGGTACCGCTCTCATGCCTCGGACACCTTCGACTTTCAGGAAGAAATGTTAAGGTATTGTCGCTCATTGAACATTTTATGGCGTTGCTGTAGAAAATTTCGCGAACTGTTCATGGAACACAGAGGGATCCATCCTTTGCAAGAAGCCTGTACCATTGCCAACGTGTGATCCTTAGTGTACCACAAGCGATTCATGCCCAAGAAGACGCTTGCTGTCATATGCCATCATACTACGGAGTTCGTCAAACGTTGATACTCATTCAAAGCTCTGCACTGGCTAAATTACTTGTACGAAAAGAAAGATAAATGGATTCAAAATGAGCGAAAAAGAGGAGGCGAAAAGACCATTGGGACATATACGGTGGATGGCTAGGACTTAGAAGACTCCATGATAGTAAACAACTTTAATGGATGTTTCCTTCAGGGATGCCCGATCTGTTAAACTCATCGTGACACTAAAAATTAATTCTCAGGGCGTACTATGGAAGATTTGTATAAGGTCACTTGTCAATGTCGCTTGAAGTTTAGATCAGCAAGGACACCAACTCGTGGAAATGTGGGAATGCTAGTACGACCGTCGTTTGAAAACCGATCCCCAGTTTAAGCGCATCATGGAAAGTTACCACCAGCTGGACTCTCGACTCACGGGATAGTTTGTTTGAAGGACGAACTAATGCCACATGCTTGCTTTACAAAGCAGAAGAGGAGAAAGGAGAATAATTCGAATACCTGGACATGTGTTCGCTTTATCCTTATGTGTGCAAATATTGTCACTTTTCAGCAGGACACGCACAATTGCTGACGGAATACATTAACCTGAAAATCATTCGACAATACGAAGGACTGATTAAATGCAAATTCTTACCTCCCACCAATTTTTACCATCACGTCTTACTTTACCATTGCCAAGGAAAACTGATATTTCCTTTGTACCGCACTTGTGGCGAAAATTGTAATATTGATAAACCTTTTCATCACACTCAGGAAGAGAACGAACATTAACAGGAACCGCGGTCGGCGTGGAATTCTTTCGAGGACTGGAACTAGGATGCCAGCTGTTAGAACTACGAAATGTACCACTTTCCTAAGACAGAACAGTACGAACAAGACGATAACAGTCAGACAGGCACTTTCTCGGACGTCGATGCCTTTTTTGGAATTTCAGTAAGAAGTCAGCAGCTATCCTTCTTGGTGCCAGACTCTCAAAGACCAAAAGCAATTAAAAGCGGAGTACCGTTCCAAGAAGGGCATAACTTTAGATCACGTCGAGCAAAATGAAGGAAGACGTTCGTTTGCCAAAGTCTTGCTGAATAGTTCGTAGGGGAAAAATGGCATAACGACCGTGTTTACCCAAGACGGAGTATCTGAAAGAGCCCTGCAGCTGCTTCGACATGATTCAAGAAAATCAAAATATATGAAACATGTGGGCGTCGTTCGCCAAGATCTGATCCTAGTGAATTACAAAGAAGAACTAGAGTTGGTATGGGCCGACGAATTTCGCAACATCATCATTGAGGCCTACGTGACAGCCCATGCTCGCTTAAAATTGTACGAAGCCTTACACCAGTTAGGAGATCGTGTCCTGTACTTTGACACGGACAGTTGTAACAAGAGTCTGAGTTTTGCTAGCGGCGCCCTAAAAATTACGGTTACTAATACCGAGACAAACGAGGAGAATTACACACCGAGAGCAAAGAAAAAGGATTGACACTGAATCATCGAACAAGTCGAGTGGTGAACTTTGGCGTGCTGAAAGAAGCTTTGCTGTCTGGAGAAAAACCGCACAAAATTGTACGTTAAGCCACTCATCAAATCGTCAGTCGACCCTTGGAAAACATACATCAAATCGTGTACCAGAATCGAGTGCGACTTTCCAATCAGCTCACTATACCTTACGGACAAGCCGATATTGGCCAGTATATAAACTGGAAAACTCCATGATCGACACTTCATTTTGACTACAATCGTCAAGCTAGAAAGATGAATCCTTTCACACAGACACAAGCCAACGAGAGATTCAAGTTCGGTGATGATCAACGTGAGTGCGATGCTCTGCATTGCGATTGCAGCGATGTCGTACGCAGCGACATCAGCGATTCAGCACGACATGGAAACTGCGCTATTACCACTACTACACCCACCATAGAAAGCGATGTTGTGCGTGTAAAACCCTACGGATGTGAAAGCGATGCCAATCGTTACAGTACGCCTTACCTCTTTACTGGTTTTCATCCTCAACGTGATACCGTGTTTCTACCACCCTACGGTTTTCATCCATGCCTGAGCAAACTATTTCGGGTATGACCGTCACCTCATCGAAATGAATCTCTGATAAAAGATTATTCGTTCCCTGTGCGGGTGCCTGGATACTGCAACTTTGACAGTCGATTCCAAACGTTCAAAGTAAATATCTGGGAGGACTCATCCCCCGAAATATTAGCTACAGCTGGATTTATCTACTTGGAAGAAGGATAAAGTTAAGTGCTTCAGTTGTTTTGTGTCACTTCATGAGTGGGAGCAGAAACACTAGGCTTACCTGGAACATGCTCGATGGTCTCCGCACTGTCACTGCCTTCGTTTAGTGGGACCCAAATAATATCTTCATGGTCACTCTACAAGAGAACATTAGTGGTTTGCTTTTGGAGCTGAGAGACCGCATTTACAAAGAGTGAGTCAAAATACAAGTGAAATGCTAGGAATAATTGCAACCATTGCGACGCAAATGTTTTAACCACTGGTACCTGAATGATGTAAGAGGACTGATTGTTTTGAAAATGTTCAAGTGGTCAGACATTGATGAACTTCCCGAGATTCAGAAGTCTTTGGATGCTACTCATTCTACTGACAAAGTGTCAATACTGCACAGAATTAAAAATAAAAGACTTAGGATTACAACAAACGTCTACAGGAACTAATATTGACTCAAGAGGAAACATCCGTGCGCCGTGTGGTGTGTGAGTTAATGAGTAAAAACTGAGATAAAAGCTCTTCTGTGCAAACAGTACATCTATTACCTCTAAAAGAACGACACTATTGTGAATGACCAGTTAGAAGAAATATTTTTAGTTTGCCTATGTAGCTGAGAGAACGGATTTACAAAGAATTTGTCAAGCTACAAGTGAAATGCAAATTCAAAATCATGTCTCCATTTTTAAACTATGCTCATTTCCAAAGTAAAAGAAGACTGATTCTAGGAGGAGACTACTTCAGTCACAAATGTAAGCAAAGCTATTGGCCACGACTCAACGAAGACTGGCTCCGGAGGACACTATTTCTAACGAGTGTAAAGATAGCTTCCATCCCACGACATCTATCAGTAGCGATACATTAGATTCCGTGGAAGAAAGTCAATAACACTGTGCAGACATTGGAGGATTACCAAAACCTTTTACAAGAACTGTTTCCTTCAGATTTTGGATGACGTGTAGTGTGAATGTTAGTGACTTCGTTTCCGGCATTTCGTTTACCAGCAAATTCCTTTTGGACTATTTACGAGCAATACTTACAAAAATATGTTGGTAGCTCCTTTAAATGTGCACGAGAGACAAGTTCTGCTAAAAGCGTTGCGCTTTCATTTCGATTCTTTTCTACCTCTACGCGAAGGAAAGATTCGTAAAATTTAGCGAGTTGGGATGCTTACGAAGATACATGTATAACTTGTGACTTACGCCCTCACTGGAAAGATTTACGTGACTGGAAAAGTCTTGGTTTCGATGCTTGTACGCAAGAAATGGCTAACTATGCCAAATATTTGTGTTAATGACTTAAAACGTCAAGTGAAAAATGTGACATTTAACCCCGAGTTTGCCACAGTAGCAGAAGAATCCGACACCGAAGAACACCACCAAATTCAGGGTAGAAGCTGTACCGTCGTCGACATCGATGCGAATCAAAACACATTTCGAGAGACTGTCTCTAGTGTAGAGACACCAAGAACATTACAAAGTGTCCTTTCTTCTAGGACACCACACATTCGTCGACAATGTTGAACAGTAACTTGTTTCTGTGACATTTTGATCCTTTTGCTTGTCAGGTTAAACATGTACTTAACCATTTGGCTCTTATGTATTTTTGTGTGTTTTTGTATTTTTGTTTTTGTATTTCTTGCAAAGTAGCCCATTTTTAAAAGCTCAATAAACGTATCCACAAAAGTATAAAAACTCTCGTCTTGTCGGCTTAAATCAAAAGACTTTAAAAACGTCCGACACTTTTGCTCTGACTAACACATCGTCAACGGGACATCCCTTTAATCTCATCTTCCAGTCAAATTGATTCTTGCCTTGTACAGAATCAGCCTCGAAACAAAATCCACAAGTGCGTGCAGGTGTTGAAGTAGCTAGTCTCAAAGAAGTCTTACAATGGTTTACGGTGACAGCACGCCAATTACTTCAAGGCATTATTGACATTCCTCATTAAACAATATGCTTTTTTGACACACACATAGTAACCTTGTCGCAACTGTCAGATTCCAGAATCGACACTCAAACCAAAAAGCAAATCATTTTGAAACCTGGAGGTCGCGTTTCTCTAGAGGTGTAATCATTCGCTTCCTCTTAACATGGGATCCAAACGCTCCTGCTATCAACCCCAAGAAAAAGCCTCTCCTAAAGAAAACCGTTCCAAGAAGATAAAGAGCAGTGGCGTCAAGACCAGGTCACATTCCCAGAAAAAGTAAACCCCCAAGAAACCAAATACTACCCGAAAGAGGGGTAGTTCTGCCCGGACGCAATCTTACTTTCCCAAACCACGACCTGTGTTGCACGTGTCTCCAGCAGCAGCAGTAGCTTTATCCACTTCGTAGTTGCTGATGATGCCAGCCACACAAAATTTGACACGTATCTTTCCCCATTTGATGAAAACATGGAAACCCGTTTCTAAAGGCATTTCTCCTCCTGCGACTACGATCTCACCATTATCTTCTTCATCTTTAGCCCCAGCGGCAGCTGCTACAAAAGTATCCTCCCCCAAGTCTCTTAGACTTGGGGGAGAGATCCAAAAGACATCTGGAATGTTACAGAGTTTACTGGATTTATCCATGCAAGAACTGTTAAGATGTAGTCCTCTGCGAACCGCTCTGTGTCGAGTGATGTCCGTCATGAAGATGATACGCCGTACCGACAATCAGTGGAGACGTATTCCAGTATAAAACAAGATCCGTGCCTGACAATTGACTTCAATGCTTTTTTGTATCTGAAAGAAAAAAGATGTCACCCTACGGAAGTGCACACCACACCATCGTCACTCTCCTGTCAAAAAAGGAAAAAGAAATGGACAGTCTGGTCGTTTAGCGAAACATCAGAAAAAAACGTTTAGCCAAAGTTCGGTTTCGATTGATGGCAAAGCTATGGCTTCAGGGTACCTCGTGGCGTAATCTACTAACGTTAAGATGTATCGGTTTTTCCGATCGGTATGTGGAAATATGGGTCCTACAATGTCAACGGCCACTCTTTTAAACGGAGTATCTATCAGGGACATCTGACCTAACGGTACTCTAGTTATCCTCCCCTTAGAGACCGTTTTCTGGCAAACATCGCACGAACGACAAAACCTCACTACATCGCTGTTGACACCCGGCCAATGAAATTCTCATAATACCCTATCAGTTGATTTCTTCACACCTAAATGACCCGCCATACTCGACTCGTGCGCGACCTTGAGTACATGCTACCTGAATTTCTGGGGAACAACTAGTTGTAAGAACTTCCTGTCATCAGGTGTAGTATATTTCCTGTACATTAAACCTTTACGATGAATAAATCTAGAGGACCCCCCGTTTTTAGACTTCCTCACAGTACCCAACACCATTTTCTCCGTGGTCGCTTTTAAAGACTCGTCACGTTCTTGCTCGCTCAGAAATTCTTCGCGGGAGATATCAGTAATGGCTTCCGGTACTTTTAATTTACGTAGAGGTTTATTATCCTCTCTTACCTGAGCTCTGGTTTGCACCGCTTGGATGATCGGGAATCGGAAGTCAGACATGGATGGGAGTCTGGATCCCTGTACATTGCCAATCGTAAGTTCATAGATCGGATTGGCTATGCACAACGCTT
This sequence comes from Megalonaias nervosa, assembly GCA_016617855.1. Lineage (NCBI taxonomy): Eukaryota > Metazoa > Mollusca > Bivalvia > Unionida > Unionidae > Megalonaias > Megalonaias nervosa. Next base: position 5,141 of record JAECUM010024990.1, on the reverse strand, counting down.
CAACGCTTCCGGTCAGAAAAGATGTTTCGATATGTGTCCTTGCTACCGGAACGTGGTCGATTGTTTGGTCCAGTAGCATACAAGGCGATTTAAATCTCAGCAATTGGTCATCGCGGACGAGGCTCCGTTTCACGACTACACTAGTGCACCCTGTGTCTCGTAAAACGGTCACTAGCTGTCCGTTAACAGTACCATTCGCCGTTGGTAATTTTGCCTCGGGAAAAACACACGTGCCGACCGATTGGACAGTGTCGCTACCGATCCTTGCACTCACCTCCGGCTCGTACATTGCTTCCCCGTTAGCCCGCTGGGAAACACCGAGGTTTTCATCAACCCACCGTCTATCATCAATGGCTACCATGACTTTCTGGACTGATCCGTTTCCCTAGCTCTGATCACCATGGATCAGCTCCCATCATCCTCGAAATACTCGAACCACTCGAAACAGCTCGAAATAGCTCGAAACAGCTGACAATACATCCATTACCGTGTACTATGCATGACACGGGTATATACGGTAACACGTAATGACGTTATATACGGAAAGTTATAAAAAATACATTATCAGATCCTGCATTACAAAACAATAAACAGGTTCAGAGGTGAACCTGTGAAACATACGATTCCTATAGCACTAAACGTTTCTTAACTAAACGCAACTTTGTAAAGTTCTTGCTAAGTCACAGACACGAATAGAAAATGTTAGCATTATACTACGGAAGTTGAAGCTACAGAAATACGAAAATAACCGTGGTAGTACAATAGCTATAACTTACAATACACACAAGAAATAAATAAATAACTTACATACCTCTACAGCTGGAGATATGCAGGTCTCTAAGAAGACCGCCGACTGACAAAACGTTCCGTAATGTGTCGATTTGATCTTACTACGAGGCATTTATACACAAGACAATGTAGCTTTACATCGTCTGTGCAATTCATGTATTCGGGTTTTCCCATCGAAAGCACTTCGCGCGTGCGGCATAGGATGAATCGAACTCACAGTTTCGAAGTAATGTAGAATATACATCAATCACCCTCGGGTATCGTTGTACACAAGAAATGAAACCCGAGTACATGTATTTAATAAAGAAATAGATTTATACAATTCCGTGACAGTCGTCCAGCTAAGAAAAATACCCATCTGTCAAAAAGAAAAAGAGACTGCTGCAAAGGGGATGATTTATTCACGGCCTTTCGATGATGGTACCCATACTCAAAAACGTAGATCTACTAAGAGAACTCAATACATAATATAACAGGATGCGTGTCGGGGAATCGACTTCAGTGTATTTTTTTTTTTCTCCTGAACAAAACATGTCACCCAAAAGATGACATCACTCTTTACCCCAAAAATAAAAAGAAAAGGGGTGCCTCCTCGTTCAGACAAGCATTGGGTTGTGTTGTCGGTCCTGTCGAAAGCCCATGCAACTCATTCAAACAGCCTCGAAAGATATCATCGATACCGTTTGCAATTTTTTCCCGAACGTCTTTTAAGGGACGATTCCTTTGTCTAAAGACCAAAATGAACTCTTCGACACGTTCTTTGCCAAATAGTCCAAAAAATGATTTCTATTCCTCAAATGAAAAAACAATGTTGGAACAACGCGGAGGATTTCATTTTCCCGCAAGAACAGGATCCTGGATCAAAGGAGTGACTATAGCGATGCTGGGAGGACTCGTTGGAGGACTCCTACCAGGTGGTTCATGTAGGTAAGGAAGAAAATAAAATGGACCCCTTTTGCGGAAAGGCCTCATACGTGTACTTTAGAAACTCATGGAAGGACAAAGTTGACTTTAGTGCCCTACAAGCGATGGATGGAATTCCATCCCTTGCAAGAACAACGACCCATAATTTGCGTCCCAGTCCTAATCTGACTGAGATGTCACAGTTACAACATGAATTGCAATCGCTGATGGATCGAATCGATTTGTCAGAAACTGCAAAATCGCAGCGGTACGATCATGTTTTGCAATATCTTCAACTCTTTCACCAGAATGTTTTAGACGAAACAGCTAAACCGACTCTGCAAGATTTCATTGCCATGATTAAAAGCCAATCACTACCACTACCACCAGTGACCAAGAATGACACAGTGACACGGATGCCAGAGAAGGAAGATGCTCGAGAAGACTTTCAAGCACCGTCGGCTCATATCCTTAGGAAAATTTCGGCGTCTTTCTTAACCCCCTTCCCTACACCCCAACAGGAGGAACTCAAAGTTTGGGTTATAAAGATGATGTCGACTCCACCTTCGACAGAGGTTAAAATGAAATATGGAAAACCAGAAGCAAGAAAAAAGCAAGAAAAAAGCCATGAATTTTCCACCACCCTCGGTTCCTACTCCTGTGGCACGACGGACACGGCAAACCGTTTCCAAACCATTTCCTCACCAAACCAAGAGTAGCATCGGTGAATAGTGGGTGACTTATTGAAAAGAACCCTGAAGGGGAATTTGTTGTCCAGCAATTGATGCGATCCTGCCTATTCAGCAGGTTACGGAGGAGTTCAGAAATTGTATCGTGCTGCCAAAACCGGACTGAAAAGTGTATGTTTACCCCAGGTGCAACGATGGTTACAAGAACAACCCACGTACACGTTACACAAACCCATTCGACGAAACTTTTCCAGAAGTCGCACCGAAGTGGAAGGCATCTATCATCAATGGCAAGCCGATTTAGCCGCTGTCTCTCATTTGGCAACCTACAATCACGGCTACAAATATTTGTTTTGTGTCATCGACGTCTTTTCAAAATTTGCCTAGGTCGTGCCTTTGACTTCCAAAACGAGCTCCAAGTTAGTGCAATCCTTAAAACTGGTGTTGAAATAAAGCGGTCATCACCATCTCCAATGGGAAACCAGCAAAGACAGCGAATATTTGAATCAAGCTTTCGAAAAAGAATTGAAGAAAAGAGACATCCATTTTGTCACAACCGAGAATCTCTAAACCAAAGTCAGCATCGTGGGACATTTTCAACGCACGTTAAAAGTAGGCACGTGGAAATATTTTACGCATCAACACACCCTCAAAATACATCGATGTCTTCTAGCGCCTGGTCAAAGCTTACAAACGTCTTATGATCGGAGCATTGGCTGCGTCCCCGAAGAAGTGGCTCCCGACAACGAAGTGGCCGTGCTTTCGTGTCTGTTTGGTACGTCCTCTACTGCTGTCCCAAAGAAACTGGTACTGTTAACACGTGGAGATTCTGTGCGCATTGGCAAACTCAATCGCACTTTTGACAAAGGTTATTTACCAAATTGGACAACGAAATCGTTTCATGTCACTGGTCGAGTACTTGGACATCATCCTCCCGTCTATACATTGGAAGACACAAATGGCAAAGTGTTGAAATGAATTTATACTTGCCTGAGTTACAACGAGTGACCCAAAAAAGAAGATGACGTGTACGACATCGAACGCAATCGCGATCGAAGACCCCGCAAAGTAGGCAAACGCCGTGTCAAAAAAGTGAAAGTGCGTTGGAAAGGATACCCCCAAGTTTTGATTCTTGGGTCGAAGCTTCGCAAGTCATCGACTATAAAACAAAGTAACCACCGTGCCGTTCAACACAGCATCAGCAACAGCAGCGACTGGTCCTTCTCCGAATTCTTCTCTTAAAGATTTACAAAAGCAATCCCAGTGGATGTGGCGCGTAGAACGTGTACCAAACACGCAAATCGTCTTTTTCTGCCAAATCTTTGTGGTGTATTGTGTCATCGGTGCGCCATCGCCAATCTGAGTTGGCAACAAGGAGGCAAACATTTGTAAACAATTTACTGCGCAGTTGCAGCGGTTACCTTCTACCCAATCCTTCCCTGAAATATTCTACAAGCAGTCACAACGGGAGCCTTGCAGCCAACGAAAGTAAGCCCCAAAACAGTAGTAACAACCCTCTTTTGGAACCTCCTTTGACCTCAAATGACTCCTTGGAAAGCAGACTCTCAAATTATGAATAACCAATTTTACTTAACTTTACCAGTGACAGTTCCATGGATGTGTTTCCTCACAATACCTTGCGCTGTTTCACGGCCACGTTTTCTCAGGCCATCCAAATGGATCACTATGCGCATTGGGAAGTGGCTTTAGTCTAAATCATTCATCCCACACAAATCTAAAATGTCAGCGGAAAACAAACGAAATTTACTCTCCAAATCCTGAGTACACAAGTACAATATCATTTGGATACCAACGATCATGGTTTCTACAAGGACAAAAGAGCAATGCCACTCAGTTCTCCATTCTTCATCTATAACATGACAATTCCTGAACTCTAATATGTTACCGATTAACATCTGGTGGAAACAATTGCCAACATTTTTGACACTCAGTTTAGCAAAGCACTAGGAAAATATCGAATCGAAGTGTCAAGATCGAGTACCACAAAATGGCTCGTCGCCTGCTGATGAGATTTACGGATGACCAAAAATTGTCCATTAGATTTTCGGATGAACTGTTTGACATTTTGTGTGAATAGAAGATCAGATCAAATAAAAAGGTCAGGTTTCCAATGACATCGGCATCTCCATCGGAACGACCGATTTTTTTAGGTTACTTCGTCACCCTGTGGGATTGAGTGAAGGATTGATTTTGATGTGTGTGTACTCCGATGTGGTGGAGTACAACGTGGTGGGACACGCATCCACACCGTTAATGAGAGTCATTCCTTTCAAAGTGAATTCTGCTACGGGTGCCGACGAGGAAGGTCGAAACACCTATCACGTTCACTGCGAAATTATACATCCTCATTATTTTACCTGTTAGCAAGTCGTATTTGGACAGTGTCAACATTGGTATAAAAGGCGATCTGGGGCAAAATATGCTATTCTCGAAAGGAAAAGTCACGTTGAAACTCGAATGTCTTCTGAGTCATATATCCTGTATACCAGGTCATGGTTCAGGAGATATACTAAAATATGCGTTTTGTTTGGTGGCTTCCATTTTGACTATAGGGTTTGGGCTGTGTCTCTGGATGTTGTGGGTTGTGTTTTGTGGCGCTGGGGCCTCTCTTTCCGTCGTCGCCCCCTCCCTTGCCTCGCCCGGACATTACAATTGATTACAATGATATGCTTTATAAAATTGAAGGGTATTGGTTCCATACCTAACTCTAGAATAATTGATCAAGCCACAAAGATGGTG
>JAECUM010024989.1:0-12136 GCA_016617855.1 Megalonaias nervosa | reverse complement strand
CATATTTACAACAGACAATACTGGTTGTATAACTATGATGTACGTCCATTCTTTGATTTATTGAGAACTGATTTTATTAAATGGTCATAGTTACATTTTTAACTTAAATTCCACAATATCGTCATTGTCTATCATAGTTCTACTAAGACTGCATCTTATTCTTGATGCTAGGGAAAAAAAATCGATATCACCTTAATTAATAAAGAAAAGGCGATTATAAAATTATCACCTTTTTATACGTTATCCACTTTCGGACAAAAAATTAATCACTTAATCAATCCTAAAAATATAGAATACGTGCTTGTCCTTCATTCTCAGCAAAAGAGAGCGTAAGTACATATTGTTCTTTTCAAATAAATGGCTAGTGGCATTCAAAACGTTTTTAAGAGAAACGTGGATACACTAATATTTATTATTTTGAAAAACAAAATATGTCTATCCTGATCACCAACGTGACGAAATAAAGAGTCCAGTGGTGACTATTCTCGTAGTTAATAAATTGTAATTGACATCTTTCATTCAGTTACTTTTCATATTATTGTGTAAGTTTACATTCAGTTACTTTTTGTATTATTGTGTAAGTTTATATATACTTTCTTTGCATATCAACGTGTTAAGTGTATATTGTCTTTTTCCATATTGATTGGAAGTGATGAATTTACACTGAGATAACCTTTATTTAACATGGATCTAATTTGTCCAAACCTAAGACGTGCTCGTAGTTCACAGCAAGATAAATTCTTTTCATTTATTGTGTTTTCTTCCTCTTCCGGTGCTAGTACATGACATTTATTTCTGATGCCTATAATTCCTATACAATATTCAAAGAGAACGATGTTGAACCTTAAATGGCCACCTTCATGAGGTGAGCGGCTATCTTCTTTTGCTCGCTTCTCAGTTTAAGATCAAAGGGACGTGGCTGGCACACTGGTACGCCAGAACTTCCAGACAGGTGGTTTTTGTACCTGCTAATGGTGCCATTACTGGCAAAACATTACTTGCCACAAAATGGGTCCTAATGGTGATAGCGGATCCTTTATGTAATTCAAATTATGGACTAACGAAAATCAGTGACCACCTTGTTTGTTAACTTAATTGCCTCATACAATCTGATGAAGACAAAAATACATTAAAAGAAAGACTTTAAGATACAAAGGGGACCGTACGTAGAACGAATGAGAATGTACAATGGCCAAGAATTAAAGTTTCATATCATTTCACCGCTGAATTCCTCCTCACACAAACGCAACCCGATGAAATTTTCCAAATTTAATTAAATAATGGAATGATTGGAATTTTCTGTTATATAATATTAAAAATGAGATATTGCAGTTTTTGTCAGTTTTGTTTACTATATTTATTTGGCGATTCCTTGTCGCCATGTCGTTTGCTAAATGCGTTCCAAATGCTAGGGCACATATGTGTTGGTATCGATTCCAGCATTTATTGGTTTTATTTGGTAGTGTCTTCAAAATCAGAATCTGATCCTGGCATGTGTCGAGTTTCTTGAAGAAGACCAAATTGCGTATCTTGAAAGCTTGCCATATCAGAAATGTAATATGCAATCATTTTACTCCTTTCATACTGGTAACAGATATATTTTATCATTGTCTTTAATGATAATTTTCCATATCTTTCATATACATTTTCATACGTTTCAAATACTTTTCCATATGATTCATATAATTCTCCATGCGTTTCGTATACTTTTTTCCATACATTCATATAATTTTCCATACGATGTAGGTATGTAGGTACTTTTCCATGCGTTTCATGTACTTTTATATACTTTTCGATGCGATTTATGTAGCTAGCTTAACACAATTCGGTAAATTAGAATTTCTTGTTACTGCGTTTGGCAACTCATCAGGAAATCACAAATAACTTCCATTTATGTTCAAATACGTATCTGATGTGTGCTAGGTGGCATACACTTTAAAGTGACTGTTGCAGACATTCTACGTTCACTTCATATTTAGCTGACAAAGGGGTTGAGGATTTGTGATTGTCCTACTATCACTGACAAAAAGTGTAAAAGATCACATACATACATACATACATACATACATACATACATACATACATAGGTGCTTGCGTACATACCTTGGTACATACAGACAGACAAACAGACGAGGTAAATGTAAGAAGTATATATTGTGTTCGCAGAGAGATACGACGATATATGTAGATGACTAAAAATTTTGGCTTGGCAGTCATTTATTTATTTTTTTAAAAGTCTGACTAATCATGACCTATTGCTTCCACCACTACCATTGACAGTATTGGTCCTCACCCCCTAGTCATAGCGATCAACACACTTTGATTCAGGTCTGTGATGCTGAACTAATCTTATTCTGCGGAAACCATTTATCTTCTTTCTGTTACACTGACCTTGATCATTGACTTTTGTACCTCGAAATCAACAGGCCTTTTACATTCTATAACTGTAGTTGCAAAATGTCAGAATATCTCAGAAAAAGCAAGAAAAATCCTGTCGATAAATATATCATTCATGAAAGTTGGCGACCAACTTTTAGGGGTTGGGCGCAGAATAATAATTGGTCAATTATTTCGATGCCATTCCAATATTTTTTTTAAAAAATATAACTTCGCCGATTAAGAATGAATGTTAATCATCTTCCATGGTCAAGGCCGCGCGTGTATGTCGTAGTCAAGGTCGCGCATGTATGCTACGAAATAGTCACAGAGGATTTAAATCCGAAATGTTTGATACAAAGTGATAAACTGTGCAGTTTATCTTTCGTTATAAATTTAAACATTCATTACCAAAAGTAAAATCAAAATGGTTTTATTTGTTTTGATGTATTCTTTTGAACTTGCTCCCATGTAAATAGCAATTCAGAGTTTAATGTTTCTCGGGTGGAGGGGGGGGGATCTGAGTTTAGCGTGACAAAAACTCTCGGTTGCCAACTCACACAGCAAATAACGCCAGAAGAGCGACAGTTTATACCACGAAAATATATCTGAGACTCTAATTCATTTCAATTATTCGTTATTTTGTTTTGTTTGCATCATTAAAAAATATCTTCATTCAGCGTTTATATACTAGTTTTGGGTTTCTGGTACGGAGCTATTTATAGCACTTGGGATTATCCTGCATGATCGTAATATTAACGTCCTTCTCATAAAAGTTCTTCAACTAGTGGTAACCAATAGAAGGATTTGAGCAATCCTAGCATGACTCGTATATTTTACGTTAATGGACACGTGTATTCAAAGTGGAAGCCCAATAGGAACTTGTTCTTTCGTGGACCGACTGAAAGTGATTTGGCAGATTCATCAATTGTTCAGACAAGCGATTGATCAGATTGCATTCTTCAAAACACACACACACACACACACACACACACACACACACACACTTCTAAAGCAGTGAGCACTTATTTTTGATGTGTATAATTATTCCAGGATAATTAGTAGTTTATAACCTGATCCCTGTCTTCAAATGTGCGACATCTGTGTAGAAAATAGACAGACACACAAAAGGACAGATGCAAATGGAGACAGATGGTTGATGTGGAATGCTCTTGGTGTAAAAAGTTAAGTGTTTCACACAGGGGTTCAAAACACAAGCCAATGTAATATGTTTGTAAAATGCGTGCTTATTGTTAACACACTTCTCTAGATATATCGCAATACTAATTACAGCACAGCAATGAGATATCACTGTAACAATGTAATTATAATTATGACACATTCATGAATTTACTATTTTAGCATTTGTTCTTATATTTATTTTTTATGCATTTTCTTAACCTGTCTATAATTCATTGGAAATTGCCATTAAATTATAATAAAACCAGAAGTGATACATGATGTTGTAGATCATTTTTCTGGCATAGATAGTTAGCATTTGGTACTTAAATTGAAAATCAAGTATTTCCTTAACTTGTTGGGGCAAAAAGAATCTCCTCGTTGGAATTAAACTGAAAGGTACAGTTATTGCAGGTGGATTGTATATTGATAGTCTATTTTGTAATTGTGCCTGTATGGGATTTTGTGCAGATAGAGTAACATTTACTTGAATAGTACTGCTTGGGTCTGTAGCGTTTACTTGAACATTTACATATGCACTAGATGGTATTGCAGAGGAATCTAGAGCAGACAATGACACCTTTGAACATACATTGGAATGAATGTTGCTCATTAGTTGTTTATGTTGAGTATTGGTCCTTGTGCAGAGTTTTAATGAAAGATCATTGGAGTAGTCAGAGAGGGATATAAATTCTCCTAGCAGTAAGGTTGGCATTTGTCACTGCATCCTAAACTGTGGTACGAAGATAGTGGGCAGTATATCTTGCAGAAATGGACATTTCTGCGTATATGAGGCATGAGACTGCTATTTTGTCTCTGCCCATTACATGGAGATTTTCCAAAGCATTCTTATCAGTGTGACAAAAGAGCGATTTAGCTTTTTGATTATTGCGTGTGAGTTAGTATTTTACTGACTTCACCGAACAATTTTGACCTCCTGTTGCATAGATTCTCTTGTCAAAGTTTTCCTCCTTAGCATTTAAGTCCCCCTTTGGCTTTGCATTGTTTTTTGGGTCAAAATGACATATTCACCCCCAGTTTTATCCAGCCTGATTTCGAAAGTGATAGAGTACACTAGCTGTAGGATTCTAATCCAAGAGTAACATAGAGGTCACAGAGGTATAACCAGGCCATGTGTTTTAGTGTAATAAGTGTGATAAAAGGATCTTGCATTGGGTACTCATTGATTGAATGCATGTCTGATTGAGGGATAATAGGTTTGTGTTGAGTTGATCTTGATAATCCATTTTTGGTGTTAAACATTCAACGTTAATGTAGTGATTAATTGCACTCCTCCATTTTTTTAAAGAGTGTTTGTGATATTCCTCAGCTTGGGCTTCAGGGCATCCTCATTGATGTTGCGGTGACCTAGGGGCTGCTTCAGCATAAAATATGGCTAGATTTTGGGCCAAATCTGCAGACTCAGCTGTCTTCAGATCTACCTCTATGTTTCGTCCCTTTGCACCATCTTGAAATTCGTATGGTTTCAGCTACGTAGTAACCATTTTGTTTTAAATATTTTAAATATTTACATTCATGGGCTAATTTATTCTTACATATTTACTTCCAAAAATGTATTTATATAACAAATTTATTAAATTTGTTTATTCTCACATATATTAATTTTAAGATAAACTACATTTTATTCATTGCAGAGCAACTTACGTCTCATATTTATATCAAATGGCATTAATGATTGACAAAGAAACACCATATTGCCTTTTCATAAAATATGATATAAAATAATCATAACTAAAAGCAAATTATGTACCAGGCAATATTAGTTAGACTTATTTTAATGAACGGCCCAGGATATTGGGGTTTTTTTATTACAATATTTTTATTATGATTATTGAATGAATAAATGAACCTGTCTGTGAAAATGTTGTAGCCCGGCTGATTATTTTCCATGGTTGATTTTGAGTACCGCTGCTCAGATGTTTAAAAGATCTTCCTCTTTAAGTTATTTGAAGTGATTTGGTTTGAGGTCATCCTGATGTTTAGCTTGGAATTAAACTGGTGTTGGTTCATCCAAATTGCTTCGTAACTCAGTTGTGATACTCGTCAAATATGGATGAGTCAAAGTTTTCAATATCTTCTTGCATGAAATCTATCTGATAAGGCAAATGTAGCCAAAATTGTCCGAATTCTGACATTTCAGTTTCTGCAGCTGGATGCCTATAATACCATAGACATATGAGCTTCGCCTAGGGCACTTCCGACATTTTTGTCCAGATTTTTCACAAATTTCGAATTTTTCTTTTTCAGAAAAGGTCAGAAAGATTTACTGCTTTAATCTTTCAAATTCAATATATTCAGTTGTTCAAAAACAAAATTGTAAAAATTTTATTTTCCTTTAAATCCGTCATTGGCAGTGTTTACTGCTATTACTTGACATGCGACTCTATTTATAGAAGAGGGTATTTTTAGAAAAGCAATTCTCACAGTTTATACAGAATACCCAATTCATTTTGATCACGTGGTAACATTGTGACCAATGGAAATCTTTGTTATCTTTACAAGTTATGCCATTGCAATTATTGGGAGATAATAAAGATTAGTGTGCAGCGACTGTTCTGTAGTGATGATCGTGCGAAAATCTTTACGCTTTTGGTAAAAGACACATGTATGTATGTGCACCTGTAAAGAGCGTTTATATTTTTTACACTTCTTAAATCATTTGCTCACCAAAAATCTCCATAGACACCGGAGAAGGTGAGATGTATACGCCATTCGGATTAAAAATGTGCATAGACACCGGAGCAAATGAGATGAATGAGCCATCGGTATTAACAAACGATTGGCCTTTCATTCTAATTTCATGACAATCTCGTCTTTAAAGGGAAACATATCACATAAAATCCAAAGCATCTACGTGAAAATACGCGCTGTCCTATTATCCAAACCCCAACATGGTCCGAAGAACTACTCACACAGACTGACTAAATGTTCTCATAAAGTGCCTTATACTCATGGAACATTTAGACCGCTTTGTATTCTACGTTTTCATGATATAGTTAATCTTCCTTTATACGACGCTGTTATTTCTGAAAAGAATCTAGTCTGATTTATTGATTGATATCTTTCCGTTCTACCGTATCTGCTCCGTACGTTAGGAAGAGCATGATCAACAGAAATAAAGAACAGGCATTAACTGAAAGTAAGTAAAGGAGAGAAGTTCCAAATGATCATACATAGATAAATGCATATATGGCGAGCATTCACCATAAGAACTAAGGAAAATTAACTAGTTATATCTTCAGGTCATTGTTAGTTTTCAACCTTTTTTCAACACCTACACATTATAACAGTGAAATTACCATTCACCATGAGAACTAAGGAAAATTAACTAGTTATATCTTCAGGTCATTGTTAGTTTTCAACCTTTTTTCAACACCTACACATTATACAAGTGAAATTACCATTTACCTGAAAACAACTGGCACGGTAGCATGGTAGTTCTAGAGGTAAACAAAATATACTTATTTAAAAAAAAAAATATCAAATGCAATTATTGCTTTCTTCATATAAAAGTAGTGTAATGGTTATCTATGGCGATGATATAAATACTACCAATGATGAATCACACTGAATATTTATGGTGTTAATAAATTAAATTATCAGCATTGTTCAAGTGTTTGTTGTACACTTTCTCTACACGGAAGCCCCCGTTAAAATTCATACGACATGTAAATTCATTAATTTTTCATTGTTTAAAAGAGTTAACAATTCACGTGTCATCATTCCTAAGAGATTATTCGCCAAATCAATATTGGACATTGAATCTAAGTGCATGTACACATGCACCCAAATATATCAAAGAGATCACACCAAACCTTCTTGTGTAAGAATAAAAATACGGATATAAAATGATCTACGACTGAGGAGCACATACTTTGACAACGAGTACATGCATATTCAAGAGATGAAAAAAAAAGATTTGTCTCAGTATTGGTAACCAGTCGACATGACTGAAGAGATCCTCGAACTCTTTTTCCTACTGCCTGTATTACAGAGGGAATCAAACTGCAAATAGGCCACAACTTCTAAAACAGACTAAGAGAAATATCTTTATAATATTCACATTTCAAAGCATATTCATGTATAAGAACTGAAGTTGTAATTTAAAAATACTTTTCCATTCAAATTTACTAACCGACAATCCACCTTGAAGAATGTAGGATTCTACTATTTCTTTTAAATTACATTTAAACTTTGCAAAAAGTATCTTTTCATAGACGTTTCCTTGAATTTACTTACAAAACTTCTCAGCCTTCCATACTTTTGCCAGACCTTGTACAATATGTCCCGAGTGCATTATAAAAACATGCTTCAAATAGATAACTTGCCTCAGTTCTCTATTCATATAAGGCAGTGGTGTTCTATGAGGATACGCATGTTTAATTGGAGCTTGTTTGTCTATAATATTGGACAAAACTTTTTCAATGTGTAAATTCTCGGAGCTGACGGATTCTGAGTCATCACGTATTAACAAGAAAACGAAATAATATTTTAAACTTTGTAAGATTTTACAGTGTCTTTTAGATGAGTAAAAATCATTTTATAAAATAGCTATTTCAAGTAGACAGCTTCAATGTATTATTCCCATTTTTATTTTTATTTTTATTTTTATGCGTTAGATAAAAACAAGATCAGTTACAACCATTCTTGAAACATGTACGTCTCTGATTAGGCATGTACAACAATAAACATCACTAAAATATCACGCACGAAACACAACAAGTACTTTTATTTAAGTACAGCTTCATATGCGATCTGCTCCGGGCATTCTGACTTCTGCGTTTTTCTCTGTAAGTCTAAACATATCGAAAAACATTCTCTACTTAATATCCGCGAAAAATTCCATGATTATTCTTTAAGATGACGAAATGTACGGCCGAACCGAGGATCGAATCCAGAATATCCCTAACTCTAGACGGACTCTACAACAAATAACAAATTTCCATCTGTGACTGAATTTCACCAAATTACAGTTTATGTCGATGTACACATTTCTAATTTGTAGCTGTATAATATTTCGTTCATACATTTTTCCAAGTTTTGCTACCTTACTATGAGTATGTAATGTTAAAGGAAAAATTAAAATTTAAAATTTCAGCAGATTTGTTTTGTTTATTTATTCTTAATAGTATATATACTGTTGTGAAGTTAAAGTCAACCATGTGTATGCTTTTATCTTTCCGCCACTTGGACACGTGTATCTTGATAGTCATAAAATTAATGAAAACGTGACTATCCTGTTTCTCTTCAAATAGAACATGTCTTCTTTTGTCTTATTCTCATTTTGTGTAAAAGAATATTTTGAATGTAGAATTTTGTGGAAAAGATAGCACTGCAATCATTTAAGATTGGTTTTTCTTGAATGCATATGTACCAAAACATACTTGTTTTCCGAGTCATAAAAGTGTATTATTATCTGTCTTGGCAATAAAATCGATTTTTATCCGAAGTTGTGTCATCAAAATGTTCCTTTTAATTGTACTGCCTTGCCTGCTTCATTAAACCATTTTACTTTTACATTAAGACATAGCATTATTCTAACTTCCAGTTATCGCTCCGCTTGCATAAAACGTCCGCATCGGATGCGGGAGGTCGCGGTTTCGAACCCATACCGAGTCATACCATCGACTTGTACAAATGGTACTAGCAGCTGCCTCGCTTGACTCTCAGCATTAAGAGGTTAGGATTGGAACTGGTCATCCTGGTGTCAGAAAATGTAATTGTTTTGGATATGAAGCTACATGTCTGCGGCATGATACCCCAGTGTTAAATATCACAGTAAACTGCCTTATTGAAGACATCGTAGCGATGTGACTAAAATATTGTTACAGCTACGTTAAAAATCCAAATCACACACACATACATTCCAGTTACAATCAAGAACAAAATATATCAGCTTATAAATCTAGCCCAATTGCAAATTGCACCCACCCACTTCTGCCGTCTCATAATGCGGCGGAAGATCTTGGTCCATTCGGTTTCTTAGAAGTAATCAGTAGAAAAAAAACATAGATCCTGATCTACCGCCGCATTACGATGAAAGATCAGGATCTGTTGTTTGCAGTTGGACTCAACATAAAAGCAAGTACGCACAGTAAGTATTCAGAAATGGTAATCGCCAGTACCATTTCATTATTTTAATAATGATTTTCATAACAACATTCTTTTTCCTTTACCTGATAAGGTCCAAATATTATATACATCAAATTTCAAAGTCAAACTTAAAAAAAAAAAATTAAATATTTGAGATTATATGCAGACTGAAATTTTGGTACATTATGTTCCATGACAGATTCAAAACATATCTTCTTCTTGAAATTAACTCCTTTAATTAATTTAATTAATCTTTAATTAATTTTAAAAATTATTAGAGAATAACCGAATAGTTTAGAAGAGAAAGGAATCGTGAAAATAAAAATGTTATTGGTGTATTTTCCTGTTTATTCTGATACTTATGTATGTTTTCATACTGTTAGTTATGACACAAGAGTAAATGTATAATTACATGCCTTTATAAAATACTGGACAATATAATTAACAGGGTAATCATAAGAAAGAGTATGTTCCCTAATACATAGAAGAAACTACCGCTATTGCAAATGATGGACAGAGAAAAAATAATTTTATAGCAAATAAAAAGAAAAGGATCGTGTCCGACTATATTAGACAGGCTACCCAACCATGCCTATTCAAAGGCGTGTTCCCAACACTGCTCGACAAGGGGAATACTGCGTTCCCACCCTGGTCCTCCTTGAAAAACCAGGACCCACTCTGTGTGTGTGTGTGTGTGTGTGTGTGTGTGTGTGTGTGTGTGTGTTCTCGCTTTCCAACAAATTTTGATATAATAAGCGACGGTGTCTATCTGAAACGGATCACAATTCCTATACCGTGTTAGTCAACTGTTCATACAGAAATAAATAAGAAACTTACATTATGCAACGTATCCATAGATTTGCAATATAAAACATAGGATGTTTTGCTCAAAGAAGAAGACTCATAGGCTGGCCCAATCAGGGTGGGAGGGCAAGGAAGGCGATATGGCCCGGACCTCAAACCTTAAGGATCCTTGCTTTTTATACGTAATAACATAATAATAAATATACTTCAGTGTGTACTTAGTTGTCTTTTAATTCAGTATATAGTAAATTACATGGGTTTATTTGTACATTCGATTCATTTGCAAACTGCAATATTACCAGGGCCTTGGGACCTCACAATTTCAACGTGTCCCGAGCCTCTCACAACCTCTAAAGGGGCTGTTCATAGTTGCTGATTTCACACTTCATAAACGCAACTTTAGGAAAACATACATTCGTTACAAAACTGTGACTTTGTGAATGAGGTTTCTTTGCACTTGGCATGCATCCATACACAAAGATCTACAAGATGCAGCGAGAAGTACTAAAGAAACTGAACAAAACACATATCTTAACCAGTATGTGATTGTGGTACAAACGAACTGACTAGGGTATGATTCTATAATGCAAATCTCACAGAAATAAGATCATCTGTGTTGTTTTCAATTAACTCCATCTTTCTTCTGGTATATATTATTGCGATACAATAGAAAGTGTATTAGTTTTTCAATTTTTAATAAATCCTGTACATGGGTAGTTATGGGTCAAGGTACCATCCCACAAACTCCCTACAGTAACTGAAAATTTCATACAGTGGCATATTCAAACAATAAATTGAACATATCTTTGGATTAATAATATAAATTTCATGTCTATGTTAACAAAACAACAACAACAAAAAAAAAACATACTACTAAAGGAAATTTCCATTGGAGAGAAATGATGAGAGATGGAGAGAGGGTTGTCGTGTAAAACATTCAATATATGTACTTGTCAAAATTAAGGGAATAACTTTTTAAATAATTTTTCCACTATTCTTGTCAAGTGCATTAGTCCCTCAAAGATATCCGCCAAAACTGAATATATTCCCTCATGTAACTGAGATGATAATACATTATGTTCTCCACAGTAAAGCTTGCAGTGTCCTAACAAAAATAATATATCAATAATATCTTTCAAAACTGGTAATCGCCAGCATCATTTCATTATCTTCATAATGATTTTCATAACAAGATTCTTTATTTCCCTGACCTGCGAGGGTCGAAATTTAACATAGAATCAAATTTCAAAATAAATAAGAAAAACAATTAAAACATTACAATTTTGAGATCATATGCAGACTGACATTTTGATATTCATCATGCAATGTTGTACTCTGAAAGATTCACAAATGTCTTCCTGTTGAAATTATTCCTTTAATATCTTAATTAATTAATTACATCAGATATTTCATTTTGAAATTAATTTTATGATACCAACTATTCAGTGCCATAATAATAATAATAATAATAATAATAATAATAATTATTATTATTATTATTATTATTATTATTATTATTATTATCATTATTGTTGTTGTTGTTGTTGTTGTTGTTGTTGTTGGTTCTACACATCTAGACTCTTTCAAATGTGGCTAGGGGTTAAAAAGTTTTAGAGAAAAACCGAATAGTTCTAAAGAGAAAAGAATAATGAAAATAAAAGAG